>JAAEAF010007235.1:0-35878 GCA_011037195.1 Triatoma infestans
AATCAATACTTCATCCTATAAAGAAAGAAGATGCTATCAAGAAAAATGTATCTACTCCTTTTCAGAAACATGAAGCTATGAGTTTTTGTGCTTATATCAAACACACGGATGATATGAAAGAAATCTGTAATAATCTCCCAAAAAACCTTATATATATAGGGGAAAAAATGCACCAGCAGAATTTATGAAATTTATCAAGAGCATAGCTGAAGAAGTAACAAAAATTTATTCTTTAAAAACTCCCATGATTCCTTTGAGTGAAAATGAGAAATGTGAATTCAAAGCTGCAACAATTTGTTATATGTGCAATCAATTATTTAGCGAAAATGATAGGAAAGTACGCGATCATTGTCACATTACCGGGAAATTCAGAGGTGCTGCTCATAATAGCTGTAAATTAAGATACAAGGTACCAACAGTATTACCCGTTCTAATTCACAATTTAAGTGTCTACGATTCTCACTATATTGTAAAAGAGCTTGGTTACGATAAGAAAAGAATACATGTAATACCTCATACTGAAGAAAAATACATTTCATTTTCTAAAACAATTAATGAAAAACTTACTGTTCGATTTTTGGACACATTCAGATTTATGCCCACTAGTTTAGATAATTTAGTAAAAAACTTACCACAATTGATTGAGGTAAACAAATTTTATAATTCTAATCAACTTAAACTTGTAACTAGAAAGGGTGTGTTCCCATATGATTATGTCACATCCTGGGATAAATTAGAAACTGCACATTTACCATTAAAAGAAGATTTTCACAACAGACTTACCGGAACATCTATATCAGACGAAGATTACCAGCATGCACAAAGAGTATGGACAATGTTTAACTGTAAAACATTGGGCGATTATAGCGATCATTACTTGCAATTGGACACTCTATTACTTGCCGATTGTTTTGACCATTTTCGTACCATCACTTTAAAGACTCATCAGCTTGATCCTTGCCATTATTATACCCTTCCTGGCCTATCTTGGGACGCAATGCTTAAATTCACGGGTGTGGAGCTCGAATTACTCCAAGATTATCAGATGGTCTTAATGGTCCAAAATGCTATTCGAGGAGGCATGACACAAGTTTCTCACAGATATTGCAAAGCAAACAATCAGTACCTCCCAGACTACAATCCAAATTTAGAAAATACATTTATTAGTTACCAAGACTGTAACAATTTATATGGTTTCCCCATGACAAAATGTTTACCTTACGGAGAATTTTCATGGATATCTTCGGAAGAGTTCAATTTAGATAGTACTGATGATAATGGTGAGTATGGATATATTCTAGAAGTGGACGTCACATACCCAAAGAAATTACATAAATTGCACAATTTTTTACCTTTCCTTTCTGAAAATTTGGAAATAAACAAGCAAAGAAAACTAATTCTAAATTTAAATGATAAATACAATTACATAGTGCATTATGTTACGCTAAAGCAAGCGTTGAAACATGGACTGCAATTACAGAAGATACACCGGATCTTAAAATTTCGACAATCTAACTGGTTAAAAAGCTACATAGATTACAATTCCACGTTCCGCGCATCAGCTACTAACGCATTTGACAAAGATCTGTATAAACTATATAATAATTCTGTATATGGTAAAACAATGGAAAATATAAGAAATAGAAAAAATATTAAATTGGTATGTGATAATAAACAACTTGAAAAACTTATCGCTAAACCATCATTTCTTGATCGAACCATATATTCTGAAAATTTAGCTGCTGTACATATGAGAAAAACTGTAATTAAGTTTGATAAACCAATTTACGTTGGAATGTCAATTTTAGATTTGTCAAAGCATGTAATTTATGAATATCATTATGATATCATGTTACCAAAATATGGACTGGATAATTTAACTCTTGCATACACTGATACAGATTCTTTTATATACCATATTAAAACCAATGACCTTTATCAAGATATAAAAAGTATGTTGGAATATTTAGACACATCCGATTATCCTATCACTCATCCTTGTTACTCAGTAGCAAACAAAAAAGTACTCGGCACATTCAAAGATGAAGCTTGTGGGAGAATAATAACAGAATTTGTAGGTCTTCGATCTAAAATGTATGCCATACTTATTGAAGGGGAGGAAGTAAAGAAAGCAAAAGGTATTCAAAAATCTGCTCTTAGAAAACATATTCAATTCAAAGATTATATTGAATGCCTTAATAAAAATTCACAAATTAGAACTATAGTGAACTGTATTCAATCCAAACACCACCAGTTAACTACTGTTGAAATAAATAAATTATCACTGTCGCCATATGACGATAAAAGAATAATTCAGTCTAATGGAATCAATACAAAAGCAATTGGGTATAAAGAATAATTGTTTATTAAATGTTTTAATGTAAGCTAGAAATCAAAAGTGCAGTCTTTTACCGTTTACAACATTGTAGACAATTTTTCTTTACATATTATTTGAGAAGAATTTATGTATTTGTAACTTAGAAATAAAAGTACAGTCTTTTTACAATAAGGAATATTTTTACTTAATTTATTAAGTTTCAATGTATTTAAATAAAGTTAATGTATGATTTATAAATTTTTTCCTCATTTGTAATTCAAATTTTACAACCAAGTATATTTGGGAAGAATTTATGTATTTGTAACTTAGAAATAAAAGTGCAGTCTTTTTACAGTAAGGAATGTTTTTTTTTACTTAATTATTAAGGTTCAATGTATTTATATAAAATTGATTGTGTTGGGTAATAGTAGAAAGGTAATTTGGGTGTTTGGGGTAACATAACATTTGTAATTCAAATTTTATGCATATTATAAATTTAAAAAAATTATAATATTTATATTTTATTCACTATCTCCTTCCTAAAATGTTTTAAAAATAAATAACTAAATGAAAATAAAGGTAAAAAAAAAAAAAATGTTTAATATATTAACTTACCCTTAGAAAAGTAGAAATCAAAATAATTATTTGTGCTTCATTATTAATCCTTTGATGTATACATCTTTCTTCACTATTGTTTGTAAAAATAATCACAATGTGATCTCTTAATATGACTGCGTATTGTATTAATAAATACTTCTTTTGTAATTTTTGTTTTTATCATTTTTCCTTGAATAATATAGGTAAATAAAATGGGTAAAAAAATAAACAATTATTTAAAAAATTATTTTATTCCATTTTTTTTTTTAACCAAATACAATTCTGATTATGCAATTTATGTTCTTTGATTACTTCTTCTAACATTATCAGTCCACAATATACGCACTGAACACAATTACTTCTTATCCTGATGAATCCATCAAAAGTATTCTCCCGTACATTAGCATTTGCAAAGTCCACCTTTGAATAATTTTGAAGCATCCAATTGGATAACATTTTTCCGAACTGTAGAGCGCAATTATATTTAGAGCCACTATGATAGCTGCACTTGTCAATACGTTGAAACGTTGATAAGATTTTTATTTTAGGGCAGCCAAAATATTGTAGGTTGAACACAGTTTTTCCAATTATATCACCAATAAATTTACATTTTTCATCTCCTTTGGCATATAGGAAGGTATACTTTGCTGTAGCCTCTTTTAATATATCATCTAATTCAGAAAAGTCCACATCACCGTCCTCCCATCTGATATTATGGAGGTTTTTGTAAATCCATCTATTGGATGACGAGTGTGGGTTACCATATGTTGGCGGCTTGAATATCCAGTGTTTCTCTTGCCCAACAAAATCCACGATTGCTAGCTCCTTAACAATAAATGTGCCACCACTGTCTTGATAGCCTTGAATGTCTACCACTGCGCACATGATGATGATAACCTAAATGAATCTCCAATACAACACTTTACTATAAGATCGCCCCCACTCCTTTAAATTCTTCTCACCAAACCTGTCAGAGGATTATATTCTACAAGTGCATCATGCAAGATTAAAGCATAGGCTGTGGTATTAGCAGTGAATTCATTTGTCGTTTCCAACTCTATTCTAATATCTACTGAAGATGATCTAATTGCCTCAGACTGGCGAGAACAATCAATTACGATAATAGGAGCCTCATCTCTGAATTGTTCTTTGCTTAAAATAGGTTCATTTTCCTTTCCATAATAACTATGTTGAAAATTTTGATACATGTGATATAGAATTGAAAAATAATTATTTGAGAAGTCAATGTTAAGATCATCATAGGGATAAACCTCTGAATTTAGGTGCAATTTAACATTTGATATACTACAATGATTAAACTCTGACATATCAGTTTGTATATTATTCTTTTTGTTGGTTTGAAACGCAATTATGACATATCGAGGTTTTTCTAGATTTGTTGTAGTTTTCACTGTCCAAGTGTGCTTTTTTGTAGCAGGTAGCGAAGGATATTCTATTAGGTCCCATGATCGGAATGCCATGTGAACTGTTTTTCCTTTGTTGACGAAATTTAAAAACTTTAACTTCTGTTCGTCGGAAACTTTAACATAGGGCATTTTCCATTGTATAGATTTTAGTTTAATGGAAGCCTTGACATTGGTATGATCCCCAAAAACCCTAATACTATCATTATCTGATCTGCTGCGATGTAGAATTAACTCATGTCTTCCTTGTAAAATTATTTGATTGTAATCTTCAAAGAAACCCATTACGATATCTAAGGGAATGCAAGCATCAAAATTTCCTTTATCATCTGCTAATTTCACATATTCACTAGGCATCATCCAACCACTCATTTCTAACCCTAACGCCTTGTCTGGGCTAAGAGATGCATAACCTTTTAATGTACAAGCAGTTCCAGGATTCCGCACATGATCAATCAATACACCATTCAATTGATATTTGATTTCATCAAACATAAACAAAAATCCATTTCTTACTAATCTCAATTCACTTGGATCTATAGTTGTAGCCTCTTCTTTAACCAGTTGCCCTTGAATGTAGAGATAACTCTTGGAAGGAACGGTGTAGATGTCCTGCTGTTGCACAGCAATGATAATTTCATCAGAATTGTTCAGCGATTGCGTATAAGGTTGGTGAGTGTGGTACTCAAAATCGGTTATCCTTTCCTCGAAGGACACGCCAGCATTAACATTTAAAATCTCTTCCATTTCTGCTTAACTAAAACCCCTACCTGCTGTTGAAGAAATCTAACGTTTGAAGGTGTTAACACACTACGAGATGTACGTTCAATACTATATGGTTTACTTCTAACGTAGTTGCTTTTATACTTTCGAAAGTCAATACCCATTTTTCTTCAAATGTAATCGAATAGTAATTACTTCCTTGCGAAAATCTACTATATTGTTATCTTGATCTGTAAGAGACAGCGTAATATTGTCAATTATCTCAACGTTTATTGGAAAGTAAATGACTGGAGTAGGCTCCTGAACTAATTTATAACCTGGTGGGACTGTCGGGGAAAATTCATATATGGTATGTCCAGGTTTTCCATTTCTGTATGAACCTGAAGCTATATTGCAGTTTACAGCAATTGTATTTACGCTATGAATATTAACGATATCATTGGACTTATGTTTAACCTTTTCCTTTAACACCTGTTGTTTAGTAAATCCTAATAATGGACCAATGGAATGCTCTCTGTTGAAATATACAGGTTTGGTGCACATCAATTCTGTTTGTAATGTATTTAAGTTGCCCTTCAGTTTTATCGAATTTGGAGATGATATATGCGATCTTATATAATTTGCTATGGCATCAACTTCATAGGTACCTGTAGGTAAACTGATCACTTCATTGCCATAATAAAATTTGTTGTTTACATTTTCAGTAACGTTGGGTATGGAGTTGTAAGATTGAAAGCTAAGTAATCCAACACTATAGCCACCAACACCGACATCCGATAAATTAATTGGGGGAAAAATATCAGCACTAAGAACGCTGGATGTTCCAGTTAACGTGAACGTATAAGACATGACTGAATCCTTTATTCTTTAAAATGCATTATTATATAGAAATTGTAAACATAAATGTCCACAGTAAGGTGTATTCCAATCTTGAAATCTCTTTCTATTGTACATTATGTCACAACCATTTAAGTAACATAACAATTCCAATGGTGGTCTGAGATTGCCAAACGGATCAAAGTAATCGACTCTATTTCTTTTTTTTAATATAGGCAACCCAATGAGTTCCTGCGTTGTGTACAGAATCTAAATTTACAATTGCACATTCATCAGTTTTAGGAAACTTTGGCAACCTATCACGCATGTATATACCTCTAAAATGTGGAATACCTTTAGCAAATTTCATCAACTCTATATCTGTTAGTGCTCTATTAGGAAGTAGTCAATCTCTTTTAAAGAACAGGCCATATCCTTTTTTGTAAGGTTTAAGATAAAGTCCTTGACCTACTTGCTGTGCCTCCATTTTTCTATTATGCCTTCTCATTTCTTCTAATCGGTTCCTGGCAACTTGTGTATCTTTAACAGCCTTAGCTATAGCTGACGCCCCACCAGCTAAACTTCCAAGCGCAGAAAGCCCAGCGAATAAAGGCACCAGAAATGGTAGAATACCACCAGATCTTGGTACTGGTAGAACTCTTGGTATTTTTGTTACTTTCGACTTTCCTACATACTTTTTCGCCTTTCTTAAAGCTTTCCTTGACGCGTTACTGATTGATAAAGGTGAATTTACACGTGCTGCACTTATAACATCTCTTATAGTTTTTACCTTTTTCTTCCCCCCACCTAATTTCACTTTAGCTTTCATTGCGTTCGTCACGGCCCAAGCTGCTGCTTTCTCACCAAGTGATGCGTCACTAGCTTTTGTTCTTTGCCAAGCTTTGTCAGCGAGTATGAGGTCAGCCTTATGCCTTGACTCTAGATCGTTATGCCGTGAATATGCAATGTCATGAAGTCGACAGGCTTCGTCCAAGGGATTAATACCTCTATCTCCACGTTTTAATCTTTCTTGTAATTTAGTTCCAGGACCACAAAATCTGTAACCAGGTATATGCACTTCGAATGGGAGTTTGTTGATCACTGAATTTATAAGACCTCTTCCAACAGTTTTCCTTCTCATTATGATAGATCATTTAGAGCTGGACGTATTTATATAGCATCCTCCTCCCCTAATTAAAAAAAATGCGTTTAGAGAAGCAAAGTGAAAAATTACCTATTTGCAATCTAGTGACCAATTCAATGGACTGTGGACATATGAAAGTAAATCGACATGGATCATTACTGCCAGATAGTTTACGAGCACTTATTTGTGGGACTTCAGGATCTGGTAAAACCAACCTTATGGTTTGTTTGCTTTTACAACCAAATGGATTGAGATTTGCAAACTTATATATTTGTAGTAGATCACTCCAACAAGAGAAATATATATATTTGGAGAAGATTTTTAAACTAGTACCAGAAATAGGGTTTTTTACAATAAATGCCACTCAACAGGTAATCAACCCTGATGACGCTGAACCAGACTCTATTATAATTTTTGATGATATTTCAATGGATGAGCAGGAAAATATTCGTAAATATTTCAGTATGGGACGTCATAAATGGATAGACTGCTTCTATCTTTGTCAGAGTTATGCTAGGATCCCTAAACACCTAATTCGCGATAACGCCAACTTTATCATGCTTTTCGAGCAGGATGATTTGAATTTAAGACACGTATACAGTGACCATGTAAGTTCACCCAATATTTCATTTGACAAATTTAAACAGATGTGTAATATCTGTTGGGAGGAGCCTCATGGATTTATAACTTTAGATAAAACAAGAGATTTAAACAGTGGCAGATTTCGGAAGGGTTTGGACACATTTATCTATATATAGTGCCGACACATACATAGAAATCTATCATTTCCATCATGGACACTAAAGCTACGAAAGAGCTTATTAAAGCTTCAAAGTCGCTTCGCGAAAAATTTAAAAGTCTGAAGAGAGGTCTCCAATCATCTCAGGAGGATTTAGAAAGGAGTTTGAAACCTATTACCAAACCTCTTCAAGAGCTAATTTATCAAAAAGAATTACCCATAATCAAAGAAGAACCCTTTACACCGCTACCATTAGTGGTTAAAAAAGAAGCGTCTACCACAACGGAAGCAACACCTCATACATCAACCCCGCTACACACTTATCCAAAAAAGAGTGTTTTCCCTATTAAACAAGAAGAGGAAACATTTGAAGTTGAAGAGGAGATTACTCCCTTAGAGCAAATACAGCAACTTGGTATGGAGAAATTACAAGAAAGTTTAGAAGAGGAAAAAGGGATAGGTCCTTTAGTTCAACCCTATCTATTGAAAATAATGAGTTCGGATACTAAAGATATGGATGACAGGTACGGTATTCGGGTAGTACCTAAAGGTGGAATGGTCATAGGAAATGCGGTAGTAACTATTGATGGTGATGATATTAATATAAATAATAAATGGTATGAAGGTACGCCAGGTTTATTTCAATTGTTATTTTTAAAACAACCAACCAACTATTCTGAGAAAGATTTGGAAAACTATAAAAACATCTTGGAAACTAGTAATGCACATAAAAAACAGTTTAGTGATGAAAAAAGTATTAGTGCTAGTCGAGGATGGAAGTACAAAAATATCATTGCCCCTCTATTTTCATTCCCCATCCCCTCCGCTAAAGAGAAAAGTTTACCTCAGACAAAGTATACGCCACCACTATTAACATCAACATCACAAAGCCCTCGGACTCTTATAGCAACTAAGCCTCCAGCACAATCTAGATACCCTTTAAGACCAAAACAAACCAGTGGCACAGGCATGTGGGAAGGTCAAAGTATTTATGAATATTGGGATGACCCAAATGAATTGGTAGACCGACTTCGGCTTTTATATGCGTCAACCACTGCCGGTCATACGGGTCATGAGAATGAAATTCAGTCTATAATTGAAGAGTTGCGAGAAGCTGGAGTCATTTATTAAGTAACTCTTCAACATGCCGGTTGATAAGTTTGGTCACCATGATTATTCCAAGTTTATAGGAAAACTTAACCAGTTAATAGATGAAGAGGAGGATGTAGTGAATGTAAGTAATAAACGTGTAATTAACGTCAGTTTGCCCAAAGAAAGAAATGATGCAGTGAATAAATTATATGCTGATAGTTTAGCTAATATAGCTAACTGGAGAACAAATCATATTAACGTAGGTAATAAGCGTATTATTAATGTGCAAGATCCTGAAGAGAAACATGATTGTGTGACAAGAGGATTTTTGGAAAGTACCGCTTTAACCATTCCAAAGACAGAAGAAGGTGTTTCCATTACAAATATATACAATGCTCTAGGGAGAAAAATATCAAACGTGAGAGACCCTGTAAATGATACTGATGTTGTAACGTTAGGCTACCTTAAACAATTCATACAAAATGTCCTTCAAGGAGGTCGTCGTCAATGAACTTCATAAATCAGCAAGAGTGCATTATCCTAGAAGACGTATAATTCTTAAGGGTATTGACGATTTATGGCAGTTAGATTTAATAGAAATGATTCCTTATGCTCGCCAGAATAATGGTTATAAATACATACTAGCAGTGATTGATTGTTTCTCCAAGTATGCCTGGGTAGAACCTGTGAAATCTAAAAGTGCTCAAGATGTCACTCGAGCAATGGAAAACATTCTAAATTTGAGTGGACGAATTCCCAAAAATATTCAAACAGATAATGGTAAGGAATTCTACAATGCCCAATTCAAGAAGCTAATGAAGAAGTACAATATAAATCATTACAGTACCTATAGTCAGATTAAAAGTTCTATTGTTGAACGATTTAATAGAACATTTAAATCAATGATGTATCGACTGTTCAGTCTAAGAGGAAACTATAATTATACAAAATATTTAACTGATTTGATAAATGACTACAACAATAAAATACACCGTACGATTGGTATGAAACCATCAAAAGTAAATGCCACCAATGAAGCTTCTTTATTAGCTAATGTTTATTCTTCTAAAAGTAAGAGAAGTGATAAACAGCGTTTTAATGAAGGAGATTATGTACGTGTTTCAAAGAGAAGGACTGTTTTTACAAGAGGATATACGCCCAATTGGAGTGCTGAAATATTTAAAATTAAAAGTGTGCGCAAGACAGTTCCATATACTTACTTGTTGGAAGATTTGTCCGGACAACCTATTCAGGGAGCATTTTATACACAAGAACTGCAGAAAACTAAATATAAAGATGTATATCTTGTAGAAAAAGTATTAAAACGTAAAAATAATAAGCTTTATGTAAAGTGGTTGGGCTTTAATAAAAAGCATTCTTGGATAAATGTACGTGATTTACTAAATTAAAGATGTTTTTTCTGTTAACTGAGTTTCTTCTGCATTCCTTCCTTCCTGAACCAGTTGAAACATGTTTCAAACAGACGTTGACATGTAATTATGGGTTAATAAGAAAAAAAACTTAATAAACACATGGCTTTTATTGATCTTGCACAATTTTATAATAATAAGGCAACATGGTATTGGGTTTACAGAGTTTTGACAAATAATTTAACTCATTACTAATATCCGTAAAGATGCTTTGAAGTTTGAAATATTCATTTCTCAGAAGAGTGATGGTAGTAGGTTGAAAACTGAGAAGATCTTCCACCCAAGTTGCTTTTCCCTGGATAGAAATCATCTTGTGGCTAGATGTAATGAAAAATATATTAGCGCTGTTAAGATTGATTGAGTCTGGAGAAGCCTGTTTTTTCTTATCAAAGAATTCATCACAATATTGCTTGTTAGATTCCAAAGTTGACCAGTCATCTACCTTAAGATAAATAATAACTTTTCTGGTTTTCAAAGCTATCAGAGGTACACCATCTTGAGACAGTCCAGTTATCAGAGTCTTAGAGTTGTGTCTGTTGAGAGGAAAACTTGTGGTTAAATGTAAACCAATTTCACTCGCTGCCATGATGCTGAATGCAACTGAACACTGTTTTGCACTGTTTTGAACTTCTTGAAAGATCCCCTCCACCAAGAATATCATTTAAATCACGTTCAATGCTATTGGATAGAAATGATATTCGGAAACATTCACATGTATCAGGTCCACACCACTGGTCAGGGTTTGACCAAACGCATTGTTTAAAATGTTTATTAGCGGCTCTTTCCACGAACTCTTTTGCATATTCTTCCATTCTTAGTAATTTTCGTTTTAAGTCTATATATTTTTGTGCCAATTCAAAACTATCTAAATCGATAGTGGATAACGTGGAAATAAATTTTTGATAACTGTCACTGGTTGTTATTTCCTTCCAAAGATCTGCCATCGTTGCACTACATAAATGAACTACATGAATGAAATAGTAAACCCTTTCTTTTAAAAAAAAATCTATTACTTAAGGTACGTGAATGTGTGCAATAGTTGAAGCGTATATATATATATAAAACAGATGACATATATGTTTAAGAAAAAAAACAACAAACAAATACAATAGTGCTGGTGACCTCAAAGGGTAACGACTGGAGTATAAGACAGCTAAATGACAAATTTTGTATTTGATTACACAAATATTATTAAGTTTTATTTATAATATTTATTTATTTATTTATTTTTTATTATATTATAATTACAAACTATAGAGAGCGTGGGCTATAGATGAACAGGTGGGGCTACTAACGTTAGTGAGAGAGATGATGATATAGGGAATGTTGAGACAGCTATATACCCACTACACCACACTCCCCATCGCCTTAGCTACGGTGAGCTGAGGAAGGGCTGAAGAACACCCTCCTATCCAGCGAATTTTGTAGGCGGGGGACGAAGGGGTTGCGCCAGTTGTAACATTTATACCCTACTTATTTCTCTTTCCAAATCTCCTAGGGGTTTCAGGTAGACGGACCTTTATCTCCCCCTACGATGGTAAATTGAATAGCTTGTGGTAGGGAGAATATTTAAGCCTTACGTTACATGTTGAGCGACGTTGCTGTGGGAGGGTTGCCTTATGATTCCGGCTGCATGCAAGACAATACATTACACTTCCCATACCACTCTAGAAAGATACTACTTTTGATGAGGGCTTGCTATCAAATAGATTTACAATCTCCAGATCTGATAATATCTTTCAGAATTGTTGAACTGAACCACACCGATCAATTACATAAATTTCCGATACTGGAAGATGCTATAAACTATTCGAGTGCGTGTTTCTAGGCATGTTTATGTTCTTAACACTTTTAAGAAGACTCTAAGAAGAATTTGCCGATAGGTTTTTAAATAGGTGAACTTAAGAAGCTATTTATATGCATAGAAAACATAAAGAATTATGTTTGCTGGAGTACAGTGTCTCATTTTTTTATTTCGCGTCAAATGAAAAGAAATGTATCAAGAGATAGTACTCTCGAATACATGGATGGTATTCAAGTAAATGGATACCTCTTTAGGGCTTCACACATATTTACCGTTCATAAAGAAAAAAAACAGGTCAATAGAAGTTGCCAGGAAATAGGAAGTTGCCAGGAAGAAAGAGGAAATAGAAGTAGCTGTTATCACTTGAAAGGTGTGGAAGTTGAAATATTCCTGTTGTAAAAGAGAGAGTGGTTCATGAAACTGAAAGGGGTGATGACCGTCTAAATAGCTTTGTAGAAAAGAGTATATGTATATATAGCATTTATATGTATAAATGAAAATGAGCAAAAACGAATTCGACAGACTATGCTTCTATATGTGAGCCAGTGGAAAAACCAGAGTTGTAAAAAGTACAAAGTTGGCGGGTAAGAGGAGAGGAATTTATAAATGGGCGACGAGATAACCTGTTGTCGAAGAAAAAAATGTTGCTGCTGGAGCTGGAAGAATGAAACAGAGAAAACAAATCTCCAGCAACAAACTGGAAGCAATGGTATCTCATTCGCTATTATCTGGAGCATATATTATTGCGACTCAAATGATAAATGCGTTTCTCTTTACTTTGTACTTTCCACAGCATTAGAAGTAATATACAGTGCTCTCTCTAGCTTAATCTTCTTGTCATCATGTGTTCTTGTGTGCTTTCCTTTTCTTATCAAAATAAATGTGAAAACAGTTTTTTTGGAAATTGAAAAGAAACTTTACTAAACATTTCTTTTGTATTTGAACTTTCAAATTTAAAAAAAAAAAATGGAGTAAACAAAAACTGGAGTTTTCTTTGGCGCAACAGTCCATGTAGGGCCAAAGCTTGCCAGTCGATGATTTTTTTAATTGGGGGAGGGCGTGTGATAAGCACGACAACTGTAAGTAATGGTGGGACATTATTATTGTAGAATTTGTGAGGCAGAGTGAAGAAACACTCATCCATTTCATTATAGCTTTGTTTGGGTTTTGTGGAAATTAGGTTCTGGATCTTTGTGGGAGTGTAACAGGATGTCTGTGGAAGTGTTTAGTTAGGCTGTTGTAGCTGGGTCCGCAGAGTTGGAAAACAGCAGAGATAGTTTCCGTGATAGCTTGCTTCTTTTGGTGGTCATCGACCGGTTTTGGGCATTCGCCCATCATCAGGATGATTTTGGGGGGTCTGTCTGTTTGGTTTAAATTTAAACTACGCAAGCTATGTTGGTATGGGCAGGGCGTTCCACAGAAGTTCACTAGTTAAAGAAATATAATTCCTACTATCTTTTTACTTTCTCTTAGTGCTAGTATGTCCCAAATGCGATTGCGGTAGCGGTGAAAACAGTGAGATAACATAGACTTGACAGAGCAAATTCCCTATATTATCACACTGTTTTGACAAAATCCTGATGATGAGCGAATGCCCGAAACCTGTCGATGACCACCAGAAGAAGCAGGCTATCACAGAAAGTATCTCTGATGTTTAGTTAGGCTATTCCCCTTTAAGGGAATCGAGTCTGAATTATCAGTGTATGTTTGCCCGGCGGAGGGGGAGATCGGAGTAAGGCCATCTGTGCTGGACATGAGCGTTCCCGACTACCCCAGTCCCTCTTCACGATCCCAAATGCTTTATGGGTTATTACTTCACTTTCACAAGTATTGGCTATTATTAAGGGATATCCGGTGTTTCCAGTTTTTCCCAGAGAAAATATTAATAAATAAGCAATGTGTAAGCAAGAATATAAATCTTTAGCAAAAAATAAAAATAAAAGATCTTTGTTGTCAAAATAGGATGTCTCTGGAAGTGTTTAAGCTATTCCCTTTTATGGTTTGGTCCGATTCGTTCAGACTGTTGTGAATCTTAGGTGGGTGTGGATCAAGACTGGAATCTTGTTCTGTTATTTAGTTTAAATTTAAATTTGCACAAGCTTTATTGGTTTGGACATAGAGGCTCCAAATAGGGCCACTCAGGTATTGAAGTAAAATCCCCATAACCATTTTTATGGTCAGCCTAACTAAAGATTGTAACATTGCGATTTTAAAGCTTGTTCTACTGTGCCAATATGAAAGAGAGAGAATAGTTGTGCGTAAGTGTTGGAGAAAGGTGACGATTCTTGAAAATGTCGGTAGTAAACTTTCCAAAGACACGCTAGAATGCATTGCATGGATACAGATACACGGATTACAAACACAAACCCACCAAGCAAGCGTAAGTAAAGGTGTTAAATCAGTGAAGAGAAATGCTTTTTGAGTGGAACGGGGACGATGGCAGAGAGAGAGAGAAAGATAGAGAATTATGTGTTCACTATATCTCTTTCTACTTAAGAGAGCGTGCCCGGAGGAAGAAGTATGGGCATGAAGTGAAGAGAAATAGGTGTAGTTATAGGCTAGGATATGGGCAAGAACGTTTAGCTAAAAGTCTGGAGAAGGTCCTTCAAAACAACCCTTTTTAGTGCTTCCAAAACTACACCTGAGCCCGCACAGTATACTGGTTGAAGATATCTCAGGGCAATGTTTATCGACATTCGACTATATCTCTCTCTCACTCGCCCCTCTCCACCCCGTAACGCGACTATCTCGTTGCCTCTTTCGCATGTGTGTCCCCACTTATTCTCCTCCCCCCCCCACCACGATGGCATTAACTCTCTCATTCCCTCTGCCTCTCTAGTGCATCCTGTATACTATAACACCCTCCCAGGTATGGCCATTTTCTTCTTTGCTTCTACGATGGTAGTATAAATATATTAAGGTTTACATATATTTTTCTTGGGAATAGCGCCCTTATATTTATATATTTACATCTCAACACTTAGCCGTTTCTTTATGGATCAACGTAAAAAAAAACACCTACCCTAACCTAAAAACAGTATAACCTATTTTTAGGTCCTTATATAATATTGCTGGGAAAAACCCTTGAAAGTAAGCGCTCAAAATTTTTTAACATCATTCTTTTCCAGTTTTTTCCTCTTAGAGGAAAAAGATATTTTATGGCTCATATTTAGTGGAATTCCTATTTGGTGAGCAGTTCATCTGTCTACAGATGTCTCACTGATTACCGTTGACAAGACGATTCCTCCGATGAAGCGCACAAAAACCCAGCAACGAATTACATATCCAGATACTTGCTGCAAGCTACCGTATAAATTCCACCAGCTTTCGTTAGGTTCTTATCCAATACTTATGTCTTTGAAACTAAACTACCACTATAAATCCAACATTCGTTATTCTCGCTGCTAAAATTGTTTTCTATTCTGCAGTAAAGATCCTGTAAATTGATTTACTTATTACTGCCTTAGTTAATTCTGACTCAGGGGAACTAAAAATGAGTATTTCCGGTGAGACTCGCTATCGAAAATTTGACACGATTCAATGCTTCCTGTTACTAGGAGTTATTTATTTTGTAGTTTTGTATATGATTTCTACATTAATCACTTTTTAGTTTTATTATTTTGTGTTTGAGTAACTGGGAAAAAACCAACATATTGACATTAATATCTACATTTAGCTTCTATTTGCCTCAAACTGCCAATATATTGGTGACCAAAAATAGCCCACTCTTTTCGTATTTAATGTAGTCTCTTTTGATCTTTAGCATCCTCTCCCTTTCTTCCTTCTCCATTTCTGTAGTGATAAGGGAATCTTGAGAGTTGCGGCTCATATATATATATATATATATATATATATGTTATGTTGTATTGGTGTATAAAATGTGTGAGTGATAATGCGTACTCCCTCAGAACTGAAATATACAGAGAGATAATTCCCTCTGCCCATACCAACATAGCTTGCGTAGTTTAAATTTAAACCAAATAGACAGGACCCCAATACCGCTCTAAAATCAATCTTTTTTGGAAAAATGTTTCAAATAAAAGTGATACGTTATTATGTGTGTGAGTGACTATTCCAAGTGAGGCAATTCCAAAATATCAATCAATGCTTCTAATGCCTCATCGGAGATGATTTTCCGTGATAGCCTGCTTCTTTTCTATGGTCATCGACCGATTTCGGGCGTTCGCCCATCATCAGTGTGTTTTGTCAAAACAGTGTGATAATACAGTCTTGCACAGAGCAAATTTAGTTAATAAACTGGCTTTTTAAAGTGTTTTGTTGAGATCTATCTAAGTTATGAAGAAGTTCTCCCATACCTGGGTATTGCCATGTCTTTTTCGCGTTTAAGAGGTTTTAAACACTGTTCCTTTTTAAAATGGGAACATCAACAAGTGGAGACAGGTAACTTATGCGGACCCAACCATATAGCTTCTAATTTCGATTAATATTATTATGTAGTGTAACAAACCACACATTGCACTGACTGGTTCTTTAAAAGAAAACATGTTACTGTTTCCAGAACCTCCCCGCAAAAAAATATTTCAAATAAAAGTGATAGATATTTATGTGAGTAGATAGTGTACGAAGTCTAAAGAAAATCTGAAGCCGTTTTCAAGAAAATCGCGATAAAATAAAAAAATAAAAATTAATTCAAGTCGTAGCCCCCGGTTGATGATTTCGCCCTTCTTGAGTTTTCTCTCTCTCTGTTTCTCTCTCTCCCACACACACACTGATGTATATACCATTCCAAAAATCATTTTCTTGGCGCTCAGAGGCCGTAAATCATGTATTTCCGGTGAAAACTCAACTTTGATAATTTGAGACGACCGCACTACTTCCTCCTTAATAGTATAGTGTGAGAAAGTAAAAACTTTGATTTTTCGAGTGTTTAACGGAATTTGTGTGCTACCTGGTGGACTACCATGTAATTACATCAAGTGACCACCTGCCAAGCGGAACCCTACCCTTCCATATTTATGTTAGAGTTCTGAAAAAAAAAAACAAATGTTGAAAGAAAATTTATCAATTTTGTGATTGTAATTAAATGCAGCAAGTGAAAGCCGTGTGATTGTTTCACACTAAATTTTTATTTATTTATTTTATTCGCCAAATTCTTTCCATAAAAACCAGTTAAATCTCATTTTTCTAAAATATCTACATATCTCTTCCATTCCCCACCGCCATCTTTCTATTTAGTAAATCCATTAATAATAGAAAACTGTTTGTTTGAGGAAAGTTTGTTTTCCAATTATCATTTTCCCCTTTAATCTTCTTATTTCTGTCAACAGCACTCACACACAAACAAACAAACAAACACACACACACACACACACACTTTATTCACTATTCATTAACTAACTTTACATAGGTATAGTTTCCTCATTTATGCCAACTCTTTTGAAACTTTCCCTTTGATAGCATGAGCACACGTTTTATTCACTAAAATTTTCTTCACTATTTATCCACAGTGAAAAATAGTTAATGACTAATGATAAACTAAAAAAAAAAAAAATGGGTTTTCAGGCAACACACTAAAATGTTATGCTGATGCCCTTTTCCTACTTTTTCCTTTAAATCTATATTTACTCGATTAAAAGTGACTTACTATCAGTTAGTAGCGTGACCTGGTTGCAAGTACATTGGACCATGTACATTGCTGTACTTATAAATCCATTCTGTGTCCGCAATTCATATAAATAGATATACTTCAAATTGGAATTCTATCATTGATTTTAAAGTGTCATACTGTTAATGTAGCTGGTTGAAATTGAGTTTTTTGTGGAAAACACAATGTTTTGAGCTCCACTAGGTAGGGAAAAACTGTCTTTCACCGAATAATCAGGATTGTGAGTGTGAACAAAATATCTCAAAAAGAAAAGATCGGGTAGTTCAAACTTGGTATTCCTTTAGGAGCTACTACCGCTGCATCTCATTTGAACGTTTCGGAGAAAATCCATCAACCGGAAGTGCGGCGTTATTGAATGCATTTTTGTCATTCAGTTTTTGGCGATTCTCTCGAAAACGAGTCCAACGATTTTCTCTAAACTTCGTATACTATCTACACACATAAAAATACCTATCACTTTTTGTTTAATAAGTAACAGGCAATAAAATAAAATAAAAGTGAGCTCGTTTTCCCCAATTATCTCAACCTCTGGTAGGCTCTTGTACAGTAAATACAGGAAAGATAATTAATAATACACATAAATTGAGATGATATACCTCGGGTGGACTCTGATTAATTGAAAACAGCAAAATATAAATTGAATAGTGAAAATATTGAATGGACTGTATATAACATAATATAATT
Source organism: Triatoma infestans (assembly GCA_011037195.1). NCBI lineage: Eukaryota > Metazoa > Arthropoda > Insecta > Hemiptera > Reduviidae > Triatoma > Triatoma infestans. Next base: position 18,397 of record JAAEAF010007235.1, read on the forward strand.
GAGTAACAAAAAGGAAATTAAAATTTTATAATTATATGGACAAAATGAAAGTATAAATTAAATTAGGAATGGGTAGCAAATATTATTCATCACTTTCAACAGCCAAAGGAATGGCGCTTAACTTAAAACGCAGAATCCTGGTTATCGGGAACAAGAGGAGAGGAGAAATAGGAATAAGGAAATAAATCTTATGTGCCTGTAACTCTTAAGTCTTGATCCATCCACTGCTGCTTGGCAGGAAACCAGCCGGAAGTAACAACCATGTGAGTTTACAATGAGCTAATGAGTTCTAGAAGACCGAGAGAAATGAGCGGCTAAGTCGACAAAAGGACCAGTTAACTATCACTTGTTACACTCAAATTCCCTGCTCAGTGTACTCTCAGAGGCCCGGCTGGGCTGCAGTGGAGACGGGCGGGGTTATAAGGGTTTTAAAAATAAATAAATAAAGAAAGAAATCAATAAAATCAAATAAATAAACAAATCAAAAGAGATAAACAAATCCAAGAAAAGGGAAAAGGAAAATTTGGGCGCCCTAATTTAAACTTAAATTTATACTTAAATTGTAATTTAATATATAAATTAATTTACACTGTTGTAATTTATACTTAAATTAATAAAAGAAGCCAAAAAAAAAAATTAATTGCTTACGGCAACAGCGAACCGTATGTCTATGTGAATTGGCTGTACTGCTATCTCTGGTCCAAGTAATTAATACACAGGTTGAAATTGAGACGTACTTATACACTCTTTTATTACAACCAAAAATTTCAAGTATAATTCAACAGCAATTCTCAACTACATGTACATCAAAAATAGATACTTTGTCCAGGCCCTGGAACAAATTTATATAAGTACACCGGAAACAAAACGATACAATGACTTCCAACGTAAAATAATAATAAATTAAAATAAAATAATAATAACTTAAATAATTCTGTTTACCAAAAAAAAAAAAATGACTTCCAAATTCAAAATAAATCTCTTTACACAAAAAAAAATAATTCTCATTTTATATTATAAAACATTAAAAAAACTACTATGAAGTTAAAGTGAACGGCAATAGTATGTATAATTACTATAAGTGATATAAGTAAGATACAAACTAAATAAGTAATTTAATGTAGTTCATTTTTAAGTAACTTTCTTTTTAAGTAATTTGATTTTCAAAATATACGTAATTTACAACTGCCCTCAGTCTGTATTAAGGGTACCAAATGGGGAAAACACTTTTCCTCTTCGCTGCACTTTAGTGCGGTAGCCGCCGAGTGATTGTTTCTTTTTTTTTTTTAATAGTTATATGTATAAGAAACTACAATACATACAGGTTCCCGTCGAGGTTCTGCCTGTGACCGGGTGGGTCCTTTTTCTTTTTTCCTCCAACTGTCGAAATCCACCTCCTTCGTGGTACTCGGGGCGTCCTCTTGAGCCAGACGACCCGACGAGTTGACAGGGATCAGGAGTTCGGTGCTGTGCACTCAAAATCCGGCAATGCCGTTTAGAAAAAGCAGTCACAAAAAATTCACCTTCACACAGTGAGCGACGGCTACCTACTGACCTACTCACGCACGTACGAAGTATATGCTATACTATAATACAATAGTACACTAGTTTATGGTATTGTGGTACAAAGTACATTCCAGTATTTCTATTAACCCTGGCCCTAGATACAGCACAGCCGTACTAGTAAATTTCAAGGCCAATACACGAATAAAATTACGAGTAATTTGAAAATTAAAATAAATTTACATCTTATTTTATGTAACTGTCATACGACGGTTACCACTACCCAGGAAAACCAGAAGTGCCAAGCTTGGGTTTTAACAATTAAGTGCAGCCGAACTGGCATGAATGGTATAGCTATGACACTGTGACCTATTCAAGGAAGTGTTGCATAACGACTTACTCCTTCGAGCTTACAATGGCGACTTACTGAGAGAGCAGAAAATGCCTAGTTACCTCCTCTGTACTCTTAGGACCCAACCTAATAAATTAGTAAATTATTATCAAGGCAGTACAATACTTTCCCCAAAATAAAATTATTGTCGCTGTTGGCGGCAAATTTATATTTATATTAAATACCGAACACTTTTATTTGAAAGATCTTCCTGGAAAAATTGATTTTTTTTTTAGAGGGTTTGGGGGGGGGCAGTAGCACAAAGCTTTCTACAGAATTACCACTTTAGTACGATGTATGGTCTTTTTTAACAACTACATAATATCAATCAACATTAGAAGCATTGATGGAATTCCAAATTTGAAGAAAATCTGTCAAGCGTTGATGCGACTTTAAAGATTAGGTTTCTAGAGTATTTCTCAAAAACTGATCCAAAGATTTTCGCTAAACTTGGAATAATCATTGGACAGAAAATAAGCGCAGAGAAATAAGGTTTGTTATTTTTGACAGAGAGTGTTCACAGAAGTTCGCTTAGATATAGAAATATAATCACTACCACTACCTAGTAGTAAGAAGAAGTATAGTAATCGTGTCAAATTTTCGATATCGAATTTTTACCGAAAATTTAAATTTTGAGCCCCTGAGTTAAAAAAAAATGGTTTTTAGGAAATGGCCTGTGTGTGTGAGACCAGCATAGATCAAAAACGAAAAATCGTAGAAAGTTCAAACTTAATATTCCGTTAGGTATCACCATGGAATCCGACAGTAAGGTGTCTGTCAAAATTCCTCAACCGGAAATACCAATTTACTGTATGGTTTTCAGTTTTTTGTAATTTTTTTGAAAAACACCTGCAATAATTTTGTTTAAACTTAGTGTACCAACTACACATATAAAGAGATACAACATTTATTTGAAACATTTCTCTGATTAAGGTCATTTAAGGGAATTTTTGTGTGAGGGGTGATGTTTTCCTCTATGGTGCTATTTCAATTTATTATATAATTATTATGTCATCTAAATAGAATTATATATTATGTTTCCAATATTTCGAATTTCATGGAAGCGAGTAAACCGAAGTTGCATTTTTAATGGAGAGTTTTTTCAGTTTTCACGGTTTTCTCCATTAAAAAAAAAACCGACAAATTTTATTAAATTTGGTACACAAACTGTGAATATAAAGTTAACTTTTATTTAAAACTTTTTTCCGAAAAACGCATTTAAAGAAGTAGAGAGGGTTGGAGGGAGTAGGAGAGGTTATGCTATCCTCCAAAAAAGTCATTTTATTAAGTTTAAATTGTCCTATTGAAATAAAACTGAATGCAAAACTTTCAGTAAAAATGATAAGTTTGAAGAGAATTTGTCAATTATAATTTTGTTAACTGCACTGAGAGAAAGTGGTGGGACACAGCGGTATTTATTTGGAGCTATGGCATGTTTCTTTCCTCTACCATAACATGCCATTTTATAAAAAAATGAACCAATCACTTGATGCGTGATAAAGCAACTGAAAGTTCCGATGAATTCAGAAGGTTGCCAGGAATATTGTCCTATCACAAGCTTTGTGTGAATTGCGATAGAAAGCTGTGTTAAAACAAAAACAAAAAAATTCTCTCTGTAATATTTCGTTAGATCTGTGAGGTGTAAATAAAAGAATAAAAATAATCTCAAAATAGAAACACGACAAATAAAGGAATAAATTTAAAATAAGGGATATATATATATAGCGGATGTTGTAGAATTTATACATTGTATGTGTGTGTGTTTGTTTTATTATTTGTATTGTTCTAGAAGGCCAATGTTATTTCTACTTTCTCACTCGCTCTAACACTGTCTTTCGCACTCTCTCTCTCAATCTCTCTTCAGTGTGGACAGTTGTGTATTATAGAGAGCCAACTAGGAAGGTGGCCGGTAACTGCGAGGTTATACTGCCGCCTCCGAATCACTATGACCCCAGAGAGAGAGAGAGAATGAGAAAAAGAGAGATAGAGAGGTTAAACTAGGAACTATAGCGTGCTAACAACAACAGCTACATACAAACACATACACTCACACAAACACGCAGACAAAACAACGCCTCTATGCAATTATCTAGATATCAGGAGACATAGTGGTCTCTCTGTGTCTGTGCTGCCCTCTACAATTCTAGTCATAGATGATTTACTTGAACCTTTTGTCTCTGGTACAGGGACGGCAGCCGGTTAGGTGTAGCCTGGAGGCGTACGGGGGTGGTAGGCAGTATTATATTCACTGCTCTCTCGCTCTCTCTTTCACTGGTTCTCTTCTAGGTCTAGCTTTATCTCCCCTGTTGCTCTCCAGTAATACTCGATTTAGTTTCTCAAGCTACATCTATATCGCCATTGATTTAGCTGGGGATCAATTTGGTCTTTGCTTTTCGGGGAAATGGCAGTGCTCCTCATTCTCCCAATCACCCAGTTTAGTTCTATTTAGTTTAGTTTCTATATCTGTAATGTTGTACTTACACAGTATCCAGATCCCAAATCAAAACTATTATTGTTAACATAACATTGCATTTCTCTATCAATGTAAATCTATATATAAATACAGATAATATTAATTTTCTGAACTGTTCAACTATTCCGATAAAAAAAATAAACTACAACAAGCTCACAGAACAATCTGCCCACATTTACCCATGAAATTTAACTTCTTACTTTAGAAACAATTACTCATCATCATGATAATTTGTTCCCCTTGTCTACCGCCTAGACGGTGTCCGAGGTCTTGCAGTGTTTTCTACGTTCTTCCATATATCTGGTCAACCCACTATTCCACTCTATTCCTCTATCTACAGGACTTCCCTCACGTCTGGCATTCATGTTCTTCGGGGGCGTTTCCTCGTCGTCTTCATTCCGAGCACTCTGGCGATCTGGTACTCGGACATTCTGGACACATGACGGTGCTGACTTTATTTTACCTTCTCTGTTGCGGTTTCCACGCCACGCCATGCTGTGGTATTCCTAATCCCATCCCTTTTAGACCTCCATAACGACTTTCTTAGCAGTTTCATCGCTTGTTATTGGCTTTTCAATTTTTCCATTTTGCAAGACTCTCAGGAATATGTAACATACATCTTTTGTTAAATCGTTGCGTGCCGTTTTCGAGAAAATCGCAAATTGCGAAAAACTGGAAAACAAAATTTAGTAATGTCGCACTTTCGGTTGATGGATTTTTTAACCAAAACTTTAGTGTCAGATGTGTCTGTGATATATCTAAATAGAATATAAAAGTTGAGCTTCTTTCTTTATTTCTATTGGAGAGTGTAATCGTGTTATTGAACAAAATGGTTTTAGAAATTATATGATCGCAACTAGTTATTTTCTCTTTTTGCCCGACACCCATCACTACTGTCAATGGCAAGTCATAATTAAGCTTGGAGGTGTTAATAATATGGGTGAAGAGAAGGGGCGGAAAGAATTGACAGTCAGGGCGGCTATATAAAGTGAGAAGCAGGGCTAAGCGAGCAAATTGATTAATGACAGCGGCACGACCAATCGATTGTTTGACTTTATTGTTCATTATACAAATATACTCTAATTTTTAGCGAAATTATTAATTAAAGGTGTAATTAGAGAGAGAAAAATATATATATTTTTTTGCTATTGTTTGTTTATTGATTGGTTGGTGGGTAAAAGTTTATTGCTGTGTGCGTGTGTGCGAGGTTGTAATAAAGAATAATTTTTTCAATTATCTGCACAATCAGCAACATGCTGAAATTTATTAGAATAATAAGATAGCCAATTTAATGAATTCCGAAATAAATGTTCACTAGTTTAGTACATGTCAGATTTATTCAAATTGTAAAATTATTTAAAGTCAATCTTGTTGGAGACCACTTTGTTCCAACAAAATGTTCAAATAAAAACATCAAGTAGGATTGACGGTGAGATACAGGCGTATATTATGCGGGGACTTCTCTTAGACATCTGGTTGGATCAAATGGACTGCAGTGTATGGCAAAATGTAATCTCTGACCAACGACTAAATCTCTGGAACGTTTGCAGAAATTATATGACATCAATATGATTGATGACTGACTGAGCGATTAAGAAAAATTAATCTTAATCATAAATGACGAAAGATTAATTCTGATTAGTCAATGGAAGATTGAAGAATAAAAATGTTTTAATTTAGTCATCAATCATATGGCTTAGAAATCACGTCATTAATCATTAGTCACCAAATGGTTTAGTTATATTCACACATAAGAAGGTGTTCTTAAGAACTAAGAACTGTGAAGCGCTCTCACGACTCGGTAGACTTGAAGTGTTTATATTGTAGTTTAAAAGGCAGCGTCAATTAGCATGAACTACCCAAATAACTTGGCGTTCAGATATTTCTTTATTTAGAGATGAGTCACTGCTTGATATATTTAAAAATAGGCGAAGATTACAAAATGAATGAAATATTTACTTTACGTTCTCAAGAAAATCTTGGAGAATATTATATATTCTTTCCTTGATTGCAATAATAATCGGAGAAAAACCACGATTCTATGCAAATGAAGGAAGAAAATGTCTTGGAGAAGACAAATCTTACCCAAATCTATAGTGTTCAGAGTCCTGCTGGCCTCCAGAGCAGAGATATATAGAGGGATAAAAGATAGAGGATATATAGAGGCATGAAAAGGGATATATAGAGGACGGAAGATAAGAAGTTATGTTGAAAAATGCCAACTGATGGTCGAAGACTAAAACACCTGCAAGGAAGGAATTGGGAAGGAAATTTTATAGATTTTCACTCTCTCTCTTTCACTCTGAAGAAAATAGTTCTATGCCCAACGGTGCTGATATCGTAACTCAGGTAATTCAATAAAAATCATTTCGTACAAAACTTCGCGGGTGCTACGAAATGAATGAGCCAGAGATTAAGAAGGAATAAGGCAAGATACCCAGGTCATACCACTTGGAGCATAGTCTAGCACATCCTGGACGAAAGCCAGCCTATTCTAAGTCCCGGATATGCAGGAGTTTGCACTTGCCATAACTCAGATCTAATTCTAAAAACAATTCTGAATGACTTGTTCATTCTGAATTCGGTAATGCACAAATCATTATTTCCTAGGTGACTTTGATTTTACGAAATCTCACACTATCATGAATTGTGTGTTTCGGCTTTTAAAGCCGCACAGTTACAATCAAAATTAGCTAATTAAATAAGGTACTAGAGGAATTCCTCTTATTTTCTTTTTCAGCTGCGGCATTTCCCTAAAATTATCTGGTTGAAATTATTCCCCAAACCTTCCTATCCAAAAAGAAAGAATCAAGAGGGTTGAATAATTTGAATTCTGAAATATTTAGTGAGAAGATTCTCACTGTTTTGTAATATACATAGTTGAAATATTTAAAATTAAAGGAAGATAAAAACAGAAACCTTATTTATAACAACACTCTTCTCTAATAAAAATAACTTGTAATTTCAGAAAGTATTTAAAAAACGAACTTTTTTCAATTTTTTTTTTTTCAATTTAAGGCGCGTCACGTCTATATGGTCATTGGCGCCCGGAGCCTTCTCATGCACTGCCGGCCACCGGACAGTGTTCTCTCGTTACAGACAACACTGTCCAGCACCGGACAGTGAGTCAATTTTAATTAAAGATGCATATAATTTTCATGTCAATTTGGTGCGGTAATGAAATTCTTTACTACTGTTAAGGAAAATCGTTGCATTTGTGCCACATTTTCCAAAAAAGTTGTAATTTTCACCCTGCAATACATGTTTTATGGTTCCCTGTATATTGAGAAAATGGCTTGTAGAAAATTGTTTGTATATCTGTTTACATAAGAATGTGAATATGGTAACTTAAAAATCTGGTGTGAAACACTCATACGATATGCTCTCATAGTTGCAATTTACATAGTTGTATTTGTGACAAAAATGTACATCTAACTTGGCACTGTTATTCAATTTTTATTGCCATCAGTGTTATATGTAAAGCTGGAAAAACCTATACTTGAAACCCTCTCAGAAACCCCCTAGATTTGATTAGATTAGAATATGGAGTGGATCTTGTTTCCCAGGCATTGCAGCCAATTAGAGCCTTATTGTGCCTCACAGCCAGGTCCGAGGCTGTTTCCTCCTCCTTCCCCGGACATATGACTACACAAAGTTTCTGATTATCCCCCACCTTGTGTAGATGTGCCTATCATGAACCTACCATGCCCCGTGAAAAGCTTGTCACCAGATCAATCTGGATCTTACCCTAAACAGAGGGTCTCTTTAGTTCTTTTCTTACACAACTTTAACATCATCATCTTGCTGTGTTTGTCTCCTAGACTTATTTTACAGATTTCTTCGTGTTCTCTAAGAGATGCGCGCGTTGTCTCTTGGTAATCAATCCCAGAACCTCCATAAAATCTGCTTGTTCGAAAAAAATGCTTCAAACACAAGTGATAGAAACTTTTGTAATATTATTATGTTGAACTTGCATCTTTATCAAGAAAATCACTTAAGACTGAAAAAAAAATCTGTGCAGGAAAGTCGTACTACCGGTCAATCGATTTGCTACACATATAAATCGATTTTGGCAACACATATAAGTTCTTATTATATATATATATATATATACATTGCTATGGTTTAAAACTAATATGGAAATGTGGAGAGTTATCTTAAAGGATTAGATTGAGACTAGAAGAATTTTATGTAATACGCTATCAGATTTTCGGCAAATTTGATTTGAATAAGGGTACAGTAAGGTAAACTAGGATATTAGATTTCAAACGTTTATTGAGATTTGCTCTCTTTTGGACTAAAAATTAATCATAAAATATGTAATCAGAGAGCAGTAACTATCTCTTCTATTTGCTTGCCCAGAATCAACAAGTACGCTCCAAATATCTTTATGTTGGGACAAATAAACTTTTGAGTAAAACGTCCAACTTCGAGGAAAAATGTTATCAAATAAAATGTTAATATTAGCAATAAGGGGAACTGGTATGTCTGTTTCATTTAATATTTTTCTTGTATATCTTTATTTCTTCTCTTCATATAGGTGTACATCGCATATACACACATACATACACACACACATACACATACATACATATACACACAATTTATTTAAAAGATTAACATCCGACAATATTTTTTTGAGGGCCACCCCATTTTTACCAGTGAAAAATGTTAGGCTGCCAGGCTTTATATATATATATATATATGAAATGTGGTGGGAGTATTGCTATAAAGGTTGGTGCACTCTTGTGGAATGGGGCGTTTTGAAGAAGGAAGAGAGAGAGAGAGCGAGAGAGAAATAGAAAGTAAGTGAATGAGAGGGTAAGAGAGAAGTGAGATGTAATTCGCTTTATTACACCAACATTTTTGCTTGATTTCCGTGGGGAGGCACCCCCGGTTTATACACGCATATATATATATAAATGTATATATATATATATATGTGTGTATGTATGTGTGCACAAGTGAACATCAATCTTCACACCGTCTTCTTGTGCGCATTCCTATTCCATTAGCAGTCCAGTATTATATATAAATCGAATATATATACATCGTTTAAGGCATTCGTTTCCAAAAGCCTTATATATAATATTACTTTTTTTCTCTATTTCATTTTATATATTATATATTTTTATTTTTTGTCATTTTTAATTTACTAACTGACATAAATGTAGAATAACTTTTATGTAACTTTTTCTATAACTTTTTTTTCTCTTACTGTTGATAAGCGGAAGTACTCTGGACCACTATTTTCCAGGTTTTTACGTTCTTCTTTTTTCTATTTTGGATGAGCGGTTACAAACACTAACTAAAAATGTTTTTTTATCTGTTCGAACAGTCAAGCTGCGCTAAAGGCGCTGAGTAAATTAGCATCCACTTCCAGAATGTTCTAGAAGACTAGAAGAGCTTTCTTCTTTAAGGATATACTTTTAATCTGGGTCATATGGGAATTTTTGGAAGTGCTAGGATTGCCAAATAAGGGAGCCTGTCACTTTTTCATTGGTCCTAACAGTCTGCTGTTGTCTTTTGAACACATGTTTGTCAAGCTTCCAGTCATGGATATTTCCACAGCATTTATCCCTATGGATGAGCACAATGGGTTGTCGGCAGTCTAAGATGCTCACTGCTGGCTCGGTCATGTCTTTCATGGATTTGGTTGGGTCCCCTTATGCGGCATTGTGGATTAAAAAATACCACTGTGTAATAGGCTCATGCAAAACCCTTTTTGTAGAATTTGTGAGTCAGAGGAAGAAACAAGAATCCATCTATCTTGTGACAGATTGTTTGAGTCCTGAGGAAATTAGGTTCAGCAGCTTTGGTCGGAACAGGATGTCTGAGGAAGAGCTTAGGCTATTTCCCTTCAAGGATATGGTCCGATTTGTTTGGACTGTAGCGAATCTATTAGATCCGAGTCTGGATTTTGTTCTAGTTCAGATTTATTGATGTTTTTTCTTCGAGGTAGCCAGTAGGGTTTGGATAATGTAGGTTCTGGTCCCTTCGAGGATCCGATGTGACCAAGTGTACCTATCTGGTTCCTTCCACAGACGAATAATATTTGTAACAGGAAGCACTGCGATCATGTAATTCTGTAATTTGAGTTTTCATCAGGAAATACATGTTTTGAGGTCCCTGAGTACGAAGAAAAGATTTTTTAGTGAATAGTCTGTTGAGTATTTGTGTAGGAATGTATAAAATAAAGTAAAACCAAAAAAATCGCAGGGAGCTCAATCACAAAAAGTACCATCACTTGTAATTGAAATATTTTCTCTAAAAAATTCGTTATTTGTAAGTACTGAAAATACAGTGACGTCATGCACTCCTCTAAAGTACCACTTCGATATAATATATGGTTTTACAGCCTACATATAGTAATACAGATCAGAAGCATTGAAAGAATTTCAAATTTGAAGAAAATCGGTAGACCGGAAGTGCGATTTTACACAACAGGCTTTTGAGTTTTTGTCGAATTTTCTCGAAAACGATTGCAACGATTTTTTTTAGACTTGGAATACTTGCTGCATAGATAGAAACGGATGTGATGGAAGTAAAAAAGCAGGAAAAATTAGAAATTTTAAATATATTTTAAAATATTAGTTTAGATAAACTGGACAAATTGGACGGTTGGCTGGTAAAGGGTACGACAGACAAAAAGACGAGGCCTCTACAATGCCTCCCTGTCCGTTTATTTCTCCTAGATTTATATTCAGTTATCTCCTAGTTATGTATAAATATTTAATATCTACCTAGTCATTAAATTAGTTTTCTTTAAATAGTTGTTATTAAATTCTAATTCCTAATTCTCTCTCTCTCTAAGTACTTGTCATTAACATAGAGCGCTCCACATATAAGGTCGCTCAGATATACACGTAAAATCCCCACCACCATTTTTATGGCCAGCCCAGGTAAACATTGTTACGTTGCAATTTTAAAGAAAATTTCTTGCTTTAATTATATTAATTAAAGTTACAGAAAGTAATGGGAGCGAGGGTTCATACCAGATTTTTTTTTTATACGGATGTATATTATGGTTGGTTTTTAGTTCCTAGATGCAGGCTGGAATGTATATCGCACCCAACCAGCGCTGCACTCCAAAATAAAATTGTCCAGAAAAACCTTCCCAATAAATATGGTAATGTATGTCTAGTTTGTATGTCTAGTTTTCTTCTTGGTTTTTTTTATGTGTGAAAATCGCGAAAAGCTAATAACATTCCAGTTGTTTGCTTGAAATTGATTTTGACAGAATATTGCAGTTGCGATAGTGGTAACTTAACGGGATATCAAGTTTACATCTCCATTTTACATTTTTGAGATATTTTGTTCACGTACACCACATTCATTCATACATCTTTCGCTAAAAACTTTTTTTTTCGGTCTTAGGGGACCTCAATATAATTTTAAACATTTGATACGACGCAATAATTACTCTCAAAACAGTAAGAGAAAGTATTTAATCACTACAATAAAAACGCTATTACTGGTTATACTGTGTTTGCTGTAATATAAGAGAGATTTAGATTGGCAACTTTTCCCTCTCCTAATTGTAGATAAATAAATCACTTTCCCCATAAATCCCTAAAATGTTTCAAGTTATTAAAAATAATCCCGAACGCAAATATACAGCAGTGAATCATTAATACCCAATAATAAATTAGGTTCCAATTGAAGAAGAGAAAAGTGAATTTATTTTTAATAAAGCCGGTTAATGAGAGAAAGTTTAAAACAAACAAAAACAAAATATAATAAGGAAGACAATTATTTGTTATTAACAATTTATGATTTATTATTAAATGGTAATTATTATATTATTATTACTTTTCACTTTCAACTTATTACATTTTTATTTCCTCTTTCTTCTGATAAGAGGAAGTATTACGATCTTGACAAAATTTCGAACAGTTAGAGAAGTGAACAGCGTGCCAACAACACAGAACCAAACTAATGAAAAGAAGCATAAAAAGACGGATGAAATCGCAAATGTTATTTAGCGTAAAGGGCCCGACTATTATATTATACTGGCAGATAGTTACTGTTATTTTGTCAGAAAATTTCTTCATAACCAAAGATCTCAAAATATGTAATTTCTGTATAAATACAGTTTCGAAAATATGACACGATATCGTAAGCATAATCTTACCAACAAGCAGTGAAAAGTAAAAATTCACGGCCAACCAACTAGATCCAGTTACTGGGACAACCCTGAGTATCGTTTTGTTTACTTTCTCTTGTTCCTTCTAGTGAAGAGGAAGTATTGCGATCGTGCCAGAGTTTCGAAATTGAGTTTTCTCCGGAAATACATGTTTTGGGGTCTCCTACAAAAAAAAATATGGTTTTAGCCAATAGTCTGTGTGTGTGTGTGTGTGTGTGCGTTCTAACAGAATATCCCAAAAATGAAAGAAATCCCAGGAAGCTTAATCTTGGTATTCCGTTTAGAATCACCGCATCTGGCAAAATCTATCAACCGGAAGTGGGTATTTTACAGAATAGGTAATGAGTTTTGGAATTTTCTCGAAGGTTATAACGATTTTCTTTAAATCTGGAACGCTTGCTGCCTAAATAAAAACGTATCACCTTTATTTGAAATCTTTTACTGAAAAAATATTTTAGGAGTTACTGCAGCTAGTTGAAATTTGCCCAAGTTTTGTTAGAGGAATTTAAGTAACCCACCACCTTGTTTATGGCCAGCCCAATTACGTAGTAACATTGCAGTTTTAAAGAAAATTTCTTAATGAAATTGTATTAATTAGAGGAAGAGAAAGTGGTGTGAGTATTTCATATCAGATATTTTTTTACGTATATAATCGTCTCAAGAATATAATCGTCTCAAAAATATAATCGTCTCAAGAATATAATCGTTTCAAAAATATAATCGTCTCAAGAATATAATCGTCTCAAAAATATAATCGTCTCAAGAATATAATCGTCTCAAAAATATAATCGTCTCAAGAATTTTTATTTGTATCGTTTCGTTAAACGCAAATTGTTGGGTACAGAATTCCTAAATATATTGTGTCCAGTGTTTTAAAATGTCAGCAGAAGGGTTAATCGTATTATACAGCTGGAGAGAAGCCGCCAAAATGTCAAGACCTGAAGAAATGTCCATTCCAATTACCCTCTCCCCCTACAATAAAAAACTCCTTGATTTTTTTTTTAACCATATTATTATCTGGTAGGTGTTCAATAATATCCTATAAATAAATTTTCTCCCTCCATTTTGCAGATGTTTTAAGGGGCAACTTATGCCTATATATATATCAAATCCTTTTGCTTTGTACATAATTCAAGAATGCATTTGCTCACTGGTGTCCTAACAGGGTTGATTAGGTTATAGCCTGTCGTGACATAGGGTGAATAACTAATGCCCGACAGGAGAGTTCCCTAACAACCCTCCAACCTCAATGACGGAGGGTTATGAGTGGTGTAAAGCCCTGAGGCTATGACTTTTATTTTGTACTCCAATATTCCACTATCTAAATACCTAAATTTTACAAGGATTCTCTTTTTTTACTCTTTCATTCTTTCATTGTTTGGATGAGTGACTAATTCGTTTTATCCGGGCCATGTGTTCTTTTATTTGGCGTTTTCCCTTTTTTCATAGACGATTAAATGTGTGAGGAAACAGGGAAAAATGTTAGGATTTGATTGTTTATTTTTCCGTTTTTGGTACTCAGACTTTGGTATAATATGTATTTCCAAGGAAAATGTCAATTTTAAACCTTTGGCATGGTCCCAAATTCCTCATTCCGAGCAGTAAGAGAAAGTAAAAAAGGTTTCAGTTTTTGAGTCTTAAAATCAATTCCATATTTATTGAAAAGTTGCTATTGATAAATAAATTACGTATTTATAAGGTTTGTTCCAACAGAGAGCATACGCGCGCAATGATAGAAATGTGTTCCAACAAGATTCAAATCGATTTAATCTAAAAATCAGTTGTTCCAACAAAACATCAAACCAGTTTGATGAAACTAGTTTATAATCGATCAGAGCAGTCCAATGGATCAAGAAAATGTACCAACAGTCCGGGACTTCCGCCTGCATACAGGAAGGTTATAGGGAGATTTTAGGTTTCAATAATTTTAAAAAAAATAACAATAGATCATTCCAACAAACCAATCAGAGGCGGTGCATGCGTATAATGGTAATCAGAACTCAGTTGGCAATTAATCGAAAACTGCATTTTTGAAACAAACTTACACATATTGTGAATATATCCTAAAATCCAAATACTTACATAAAACTGTATTCAGTGTAGTGTGTGTTGAATTTCCTCTCGATATTATTATTGATTTCATTTCTAATATATATGTACATAATACAAGCTGTACATTTGTATCCAAATTTGCAGTAATGTACAAATAGTCATGATGAATGAATGTGTTTACATGCATGCATTTGTATGAAAATAGGCGTGGGTCCAGTGTTACAGTATAGGTCATTTACATTACAATACAATACAAATTTATGGATTAAATGCTGCACCAATAAACTAAAATACATACAAAAAATGTCTCATACTCAAACCTAACTGAAATTAAATCTTTTATATAGGTCAGTATTAAAAATAATAAATCAATTTAAGAGGAAGGTTCATAATATTGTATTGAATATATATTTTCATTTTCGACCACTCCGGCTAACCACATAACAATAGTTACTATTAATATTGCTGCTATATTTTACACAAATATGATCAAAATGTTTATAAGAAATAAAACATTTTATCAATATTATAAATCAGATACTTTAGTTTTATACGCCTTTCTCATCATTTTATACTTTTTTTCACTTTCTCGTAAAAAGTAAAAAAAAAAAGTAAGTGTCAGTGTCTAAGTGGAGTGCCACATGTAAGAGGAAGTACTGCGTTCATGCAAAATTTTCGAAATCGAGTTTTTACCGGAAATACTTTTTTGAGATGTTTGCGAGTAAAAACATGGATTTGTGTGTGTGTGTTGGAAATCCACTGTTAATGGATTTACATTAATAATGCAACTTTAGGCGAAAGATTAACAATGCAACTTCTCCTTTCGCCATAACAATTTTCCAAAAATTAATTTTTTTCTGGGAAATGGTTTCCAATAAAAAGTAACAGATCTGTAGATGTGTAACTGGTAAAGGAAATTTAAAGAAAAATCGTTGAAGCTATTTTCTAGAAAATCGTGAAAAAAAAAGTGTGCAATAAAGACGCAATTCTGCTTGCCTGGAAGTTGATCGAAATCTTCGTACCAGCGATCCCCCATACATACACACGTCTAAAGTATTATTTCATACATTAACCACACTGATCTATCTCTAAAAAAACACTTTTTCGTGCTCTGGGAAACTCAAATCCTCTATTTCGTGATAATCAATTTTGAAAATTTCACATGGTCACAAATACATCTCTTACAGCAGTAAAAATGTGAAGCCCAATAAGAGAAAGTCATGTGAATGTTTCACACACAGCAACATTTTTTTTTTCTAATTATAATTTTTGTTTTTTTGTTACTATCGTCCTAATATTGACTGTAATTGTTTTATGTGTTACAGGTAAGTGGTCCACTAATATGAGTAAGCTGGATATGAGTAAGTTAAATTTGATTTTATATTAATTAGTTTTTAATTGTTATTAAAGCGATTTGGTCTAAGTACGCTAATTTTGTATTATGCATAGTCCTACAATATCTTACACTTAATATATATTGAGGATATCTTGATGAATGGCCAACCGCCTAAACCACGATGTCCTTAATAAAATGAAACAGTCCTAGGAGTTTCCTTAGGACTACTTTAATGGAGTTTCCTTTTTTGTTTTGCGATTTTCTCATAAACGCCTCCAACAATTTTCCATTATACATGACATAATCTACTAACATCAGTATAAGAGCTACAACTTCTGTTTGAAAATTTGTCTGGAAAAAATTAATTTATGAGTGGTTGGGGGAAGCGGTGGGGTTGTGTTTTCCTTTAAAATATTATTTCAGTTTATAATACGATTCTATCATCTATATAATATTAATCACAATTAAATATGTTGCGGAAATTCCAAGTTTGAAGAAAATCGGCTGACCGGAAGTGCCAATTTTACTGAATGGATTTTTCAGTGTTTTGCGATTTTCTCGAAAACGGCTCTGATGATTTACTTTAAACTCGGAATATTAACTACACATCTAGAGAGCTACAACTTTTATTTGAACCATTTTTCCGGGAAAATTCTATAAGGGGTTTTTTTTGGTTATGTTTTCCTCTAAAATGTTATTTCTGCTTGTCATTGATGTTATTCTGTCATCTATGTAATTAATTACTATAAATGTGATGTAAACATTCTGAATTTGAAGAAAATTGGTTTACCGGAAGTGTGCCGCCTCTACTGGACAGGTTTTTCAGTTTTCTGTGATTTGCTTTATAAAACACCGACGGTTTTCATTGAACTACACATTTTTTTTTTTTTAAGTGTTCCACTTTTCAATGGGTCTGTACGGAAATATCAGAGGAGTTTTTAAAGGAAAAGAATTCTTTGTTCTTCCAAATTTGAAATTGCCGCGCTTCACTACAAACATTTTTCTTATCCCTCTGGTCTATCTGTCTTATTTTATCTTATTGTTAATATCATTTTATTTAATTTACTGTCACATCTGTTTTATAATTTCTTCTGTTAGTATTTCTTTAATTTAAATTTTTCTTTCTTTTTTTTGTTATTAATCTATGCACTTTTCCATAACTACTATACTGTACAATAATCTATTTTCTTCAATAAATTTGTTCAGAGCTCCTGAAGAAGGGCTCCAATGGTACCAGAATCGTAGAGCAACAAAGAATTCTTTTTCTTTAAAAACTCCTCTGGCCATTGTCGTACAAACATCTCATTGCAATTTTAGGGCCTTACGATTTGAATACCATATTCTGTTTTGTTTTCGGCAGGTTGTTCCTGCTCCACAAGACAGAATTTAGCATAGAGATTGACTTTTCCCCTTCGCATATTCTTCCTTAATTTCCTGGTCTTACTAGAACCATTTATGTTTACTAAGGAGCCGAGATGTTTAAGTTATTGGCAACTGGCATAAATTGTACATTGATGTCGAATGTATGTCTACATTAAAGAGAGTGTCTTGAAGTCTACCAAAAAAAAAAAAAAAAAAAAA
>JAAEAF010007236.1:0-10020 GCA_011037195.1 Triatoma infestans
GTATAATCAAAAGCTCTTTAGAGGAAAACTCTACCTTTACCCCTACCCCAAAAGACCCCTTAAATGAGTTTACCCGGAGAAATGTTATAAAAAAAGTTGTAACTCTTTCTGTTTGTAGTTGATATAATCAAGTTTAAAGAAAAACGTTGAAGCCTGTTTAGAGAAAAGAGCAGAAAACTACTTTCAGTAAAGCGCACTTTCGGTCAAACTGCATACTCAATTTGGATTTTTTCAAACTCGGGATTTCGAAACATATTTAATTCTAATTTGGAAGGAATACTACTTTGGGAAATGGCATATGATCTTCATTGATTGGTTGAAATAAATGCCACAGGATAGCAGCATCTAACGGATTAGAGTTTCCGATAAAAACGGGTTTTTAACATTCCTCAGACTGTGTTATTCATCTGGCTAGAAATCTGAATAAAAATGAGAGAAAAATACAAAATTATTATTAAATATATAATTTCTTGTATTTGATCTGTCGTAGCATGCACATTATAGGGTTCCTGACCGGCTTCGGATTTTCATCCATCGTCAGAGTAAATTCACCAAGTTGGAATAGAGAGTTCACTTCAACTTAATGTTTCTGTTGCCAGCACCCGCTCTAGCGGTTACGTTGCCCCGGACAAAAAGGCAAATTGCCGCCCCTTAAGTATATATATATTTTTTTAGCAAGTCTATGCACGTTCAAACACAAGCTGAAGCAGCGTTTTGTTAGTGCTATTCTGTTCAGGGAAGTGTATGCAAGTTCAAGTATGGTCATTTACAAATTCGCATTAATTTTTCAATAATACTGTACATATTTTTAGCTTTTAGACATAAACACTATAATGCGCTAAGCACTGTAAATTTTTAGCGAACGAAAAAATCGATATGTGAAATTTTCTATTAATTGAGTATTTAACATCAATATTTTTCGCACACTTACAGCCAAAATTGTGCCCCTAAATTTTGGCGCCCTACCCAAATGTCCGGGTTGCCCGCCCCTAGAGCGGGCGCTGCTGTTGCACTCACACTTGTTGGTTATATATATGTGGGGAGGTTATAACTTGGTGAATTTGCACTGACGATGGATGAAGATCCGAAACCGGTCATAAATATGCATGCTATGACGGATAAAATACCAGATGTTATCCAGCTCTGCAGAATTAACCACATATTCAACAAATACATAACTATTAATAATTATAAACAGATTGTAAACCTATTATAAATTTTGCCCTTTTGGCCTAGCTGTATAGATATGATCTTGTTCTAGAGTTTAATAATCATGGATGTAGAGATCCCTTTATTGCTTATTATGTGGGGAATTGTGACGATCGTGTCAAAGTTTAGAAATTTTCTTTCCACCGGAAATAAATAGTTTATGGACCTCCTTGAATGGGAAAATGTTTTTGCGAATGTTCAGAAACCACCGAAGAAACCTTTAATAAAAATTACCCAATAACAAAATCCATCAAATGAAAGTGTGAAGATGTTACTTAATTGTTTTTCCCTTTTCGTCGACTTTCTCAGTAAGACCAAAAAAATGATTGTTCATACTTGGTATACTAAGTACTAACTATATTTATATCTAATACTAAACAATTTCACTTCTACATGAATTCTTAAAAATGAATTTTACAAGTACTTTAAGTTTCTCTATAATTCTTTTACAAGTAATTTAAGTTTACTATAATTTTATTGTGAGATATTCAACCACATACACAAGGTCATAGATAAATCAATATTTAGTAAAAATTCCAACTTTGAAAAAAGTTTATTAATTAGAATTAGAATTGTTTCAACAAACCAAAGGCATTTCAACTTGATGGTGATGTACATAGGAGTTTTAAAATTTTCAAAAATGAGTTAGAAATATATTTTGAGGCAACTAAAACTACAAGGTAAACTAATGAGGTACAGGTAGCTCGCTTGCTAAATTTAATTGGCCCTGACGCCAGAAGAGTAACTGAAAGATTACCAACCAATACGAACAATTGATGGACAGTTAAATCTTTATTAGCTGCATTGGAAACAAAAATTATATCCGATCGCAATGAAGTCATGAATCATTTTAAGTTCTTCAAAAGATATCAACGATCTCAGGAACCATTTGATCAATTCTATAGGGACCTCAGAGACTTGGTTGTGGAGTGTGAGTTTGGAAAAGCCGAGGAGAAGATTCTAAGAACACAAATCGTATTAGGGTATGCATAGTTCTGAACTCCAGAAGAAACTCCTTTGAGCCAACGCTGACTTAGCAAAAACAGTATCGTTCTACCATGCCTTTGAAGCTGTTATACTTAGTTCAATTGAATGCAAAAAAAAAAAAAGGGATATTGGTAAAGATAATTTTACATAAACCTAATTCTTTCAGTGTTGTTTGTCAAAAAACAAAATAATAAAATAATGTCAACTATAGATAATTGTTCCAGTTGCTATTAAATTAATTTAATCATAGATAATTGTTAATTTTGAATTTATGTTGAAAAAAAAATAAAAAATGAGACATGTTAGATACATTAGTTACCACTAAGTGCACGAAGAGCTGTGAAGGTTACAGCACATGGCGCCTTTTGATAAGTTTGGTATGTGGTAAGTGATATTCAATTTAAAGTTTATTTGTTTAAATCATGTAATTTATTTATGTAATGAACCCTAAATAACAGTGCACTGCCGGCCCTGACAGTTCTCTCGTTTTTCTGACTGTGCGGGGATGGGCTATTGTCTGTATAGAAAGGAGCTCGGCAGTACATTGAGAAGGCTTAAAAAAAAACAAAGTAGATTGTGTAAATAAAATATGAAATAGTCAAAGCAATGCCACTATTATAATAATGAACACATTCAGAGAGTAAAGTTAAAAAAGTGGTGAATGTTGTTAATTTGAATATAGTGAACTTAAAAGATCTAGAGATAATTATTAGTTATATTGTAAAGGTGTGTCACGTTCGGACACATCATATTAACAATCAGAAAATGTCAATAAAACATTACATTCACAATAACCTTTAAACAATTTGGTGAGAATGAGCGATCTGTTGCCTTGGTTGTTAGCTTTTCTAAGAGATCTTGAGATTTAGATCATATTCCATTCAATTATATTTGGTGATATTTTGGTTTTTATAGTTTTATTTAAAAAAAAATTATTACAAGTTAGACACCTGTTCTTTTGTTGATTAACTGTAATAAATATATTCAAGAGTGTTCTAAGTTGTTTTTATTCTTTGACAAGATTACAAGGTTATACAAGGCTACTCTAACTACATAGTTATTCTCAAAAAGACAGTTATATTATAAAATAAATACTTTATTAATTAGTATGTCACCTTGCTAGATTCATTAATAGAAGAGGCCATATAGCGGAACAAACGAAATGAGGAAAACAATCTTACAAGGTACCTGTATACAAAATATAATGTTTAGTTCATGTATACATTGCCTAACTAACTATACCCAAAAATTTATATATACTCTTAAGTCGAGGTCGTTCTACATTCCATTATCATTAATATAGAACATTTTGAATATAAGGCACGTGTTAATATATAAAATATTTTTATTCAACATTTGCTGTTATGAATGAAACCTGTGTCACCATTTTTAAAAACTTGTTCGATTTAAAATTATATTACTTCTTCAAAATGCTTCCTATTATTATTAATTTAAGGCGCATCAATATCTATGGTTATTGGCGCCCGGAGCCTTCTCAGTGCACTGCCGGCCTTTGGAAGTGTTCTCCCGTCACAGACAACACTGTCCTATCACCGGAGTCCAGTGCGCTAGCCACTGAGCTAATCCCTTTCCTGCTTCACATTATTACTTACATTTTACCTCACCTTGTTTTAAGTGAGATGTTGCCTTCGATTTTCGACGGACCTCTCAGGTTTGAGCACTTACTGAGCATAGTAGTTTAAGGAGACATCTCTACATAATGAGGGGGGCTCATGCCCTGACCCTTTTGAAGAGTTTGTGAGACAAATGATAGATTGGTTGAATTGTCAGAAAATTAGCCTTGGGGATCTAGAGAGCAGAGCTCTGTTTACAACTAAGTGAAATAAACATTCAGTCCGTTCATAATTGGTAGTATCCAATTATACACAAAACCAGTGAAAGGAAATAATTTATATAAATTCAACCTTTTTTGCACGTTCATACAAGCATATTCGGATGAATATGACTTTTGTGAAGATAATTGTTTGCTTTTCTAAATATTCCTTTTTTTTATATTTTAATTTCAGGTATTCATTGTTTACAAACAAAACTAGTGACGGTTAAATTACATACTAAAACTGTTTGGCCAATTCAGTAATTAATTAATTGTTCATTTCCTTTTCTCATCTAGTAATATAGTAGAAACAGGGATAATAATCTTTATAAAACTATCAAAATGACTTTGTTTATATAAGAGTGTAATAAAAAAAATTCTTTTTAATACATATGTGAAAAACGAAGAACGATAGCGACAAGGACATCTAGTTTTAAGTATTTTTAGGTATTTCTATTGTTGTTATCTCCGGTTAATTTATCTATTAACAATCTAACAATTAACCTTTTTTTCCTCTTTAAATTCTCATTTTATGGATTATTTAATTTAGATCTTTAAGAAAACAAATAATATTAAACAATCTTAATAATATTAATTAATATTAATTTTCTCACTGGATTCATCATAATTGTAAAATATCTTCAATTATTTTCAGAAACTGCATTTTTAGAGATATATTTGCCTAACATTTAGGTATTCTACAGTTCTGTGCAGTTTTACTTACTCTTACTGCGGTTAAGAAGATTTTCCAAATTTTATTATCACCAGAAACACAACTTTTGGATACGCTGAGCCGAAATATATCGGTTAGGATCACTTAATTAGGTTCTATAGATTAGGTTTAACATTTAGTAAAATGTTATAAGGTTTGAGGAAAGTTTTTAGTAGTAATGAGTAATAAATAATTGCAGTTAAAAAGGACATGTGAATGTTTCACGCTACATTCTTTGGACATCCTAATATATCCCAACTATCCAAGGAGGCATTTCCAGAATGTGTACAGAGCATTTCTTTTTTTCAACTTGTCTTAAATTATAACTTACCACTGAATATTGACGTAAAATATGATTTCGATTTGTTTATCGATCCCCCACAGAATTTATGTTTTTATCTTGAAACTTAATTACCTTATTTGTGTGACATTAATTTTTGTATTTCAAGATCAATTCCTTTCAATGTTTCATTATACTCTTTTTTTTTCTCTCAAGAAATTGTTGATATTCTAATAAATGCCGATAAACTGTGCATTTGTCAAAGTATGTACTTTATTTAACAATCTGACAATGAGGTTCCAATGCTTACTTTAATATATTAGAATAGGCATAATCAATATTTACTAAGCTAATGAAAATCTACATATTGCTAGCATCGCAAAATTTATTTATTTATTTAGAAAAATCGATTGTTATAAAGTTGAAATTTGAATGATATAGACAATAAAAACTTGCAGGTGTAAAAATTATAATTACTTCAAGTGCAATGTACTACTGATTGCCGACATTTATATTGATGTTAAGGCTGTACGTGCTTGTTAAATACGTGTGGAATTAGTCCAAAAATCATGAATAACATTTCTATCTGCTGGCATAACTCACTCTGAAGGACATTAATAGCAAGAAAATTAGAAACAAGAAATTACAAGCTTAAAATATAATTACTAAGACAAAACAAAAAAAAAAAAAATCTGGTGTGAAACACTCACCCAACTTTCTCTAATTTCACTTTCCAAAATTATAATTGACAAATTTTATAATAGTTAGTACATATATCAAATTTTACATATGAGAAATTCGTCGGTGTTTTTATGGAGAAAATTGCAAAAACTGTTCAATAAAAATGCACTTACGGTATACTAATTTTTCTTGAAACTTAGAATTTTGGCAATCTATTTATTTTGTAATTAATTTTTGTTTCGATGATAGACTAATTGTGTAATCAACTAAGATAGTACTTTAGAGGAAAATATAACCCTACCCCCCCCAAGCCTCCTTAAATGAGTTTACTCAGAGAAATGTTTCAAATAAAAGTTGTAGCTCTTTATATGTGTAGTTCACATTCGTGGTTTAAAGAAACTCATTGGAGCCATTTTAGAGAAAATAGCAGAAAATTGAAAAATAATTTTTAATAAAAACGCACTTTCAGGCATTCGATTTTCTTCAAATTCGGAATTTCAACAACATACGAGGGTGGTTTGAAAAGTTCTCGGAATCACGTATGATGTCAGTGTAGAAGCACCGAGGTTTCCCGCGCAATAATCACCACATCCTTTGTGATGGTGAACATCGGGCGCGTCAGCTGCTCTTGCTGCAGCGAGAGTGTTAGGGGAACGACTTCTTTTTGTGTTGTTCCCGCGTGAGTGATTTGTGGACAATGGAAAAAAGGAAGATTCGAGCAGGATTAAGTTACTTGGTAAAAAAAAGGTTATGAAAGCAAAGGAAATTCATGCGATTCAAAATGTACCACACGGGGGGAGAGTGGTAGGGACGACTCTTTGTTGTTGTTCCCGCGTAGTGATTTGTGACAATGGAAAAAACTGAGATTCGAGCAGTGATTAAGTACTTTGTAAAAAAAGGTATGAAAGCAAAGGAAATTCATGCCGACTTTCAAAACACACTGGACTTTCAGAACACACTGGGGGACTCTGCTCCTTCATATTCAACTGTTGCCAAGTGGACCAGCGAGTTTAAATTTGGTCGGGAGAGCTTAGATGATGATCCGCGTAGTGGACGGCCAAAAAGTGCTACGACCCCAGAATTTATCGCGAAAGTGCATAAAATGGTCATGGAGGATCGTCGACTGAAAGTGCGAGAGATTGCTGAAGCTATAGGGATGTCATCTGAACGGGTATATCACATTTTAACCGAAGAGTTGGGAATGAAAAAATTATCGGCAAGATGGGTGCCGCGGCTCTTGACATTGGACCATAAACGCACCAGATTGGAAATGTCCGAACAAAGTCTGGCCCGTTTTCAGCGCAACCAACAAGATTTTTTGCGCCGGTTTGTGACTACAGAGGAAACTTGGGTCCACTACTATACCCCAGAGACAAAACAGCAGTCAAAGCAGTGGAAACATGCTGAGTCACCACCACCAAAGAAAGCAAAGGCAGTACGTTCGGCCGGAAAGGTCATGGCCTCAGTTTTCTGAGATGCAAAAGGCATTCTGCTGATAGATTATCTTCCTACTGGCCAAACAATTACGGGGCAATACTATGCAAACCTCCTAGACCAACTACAGGAAAAGATACGCGAAAAAAGGCCTGGTTTGGCAAGGAAGAAAGTCATCTTTCATCAGGACAACGCCCGCCCGCACACAAGTGTTATTGGCCATGGCAAAACTTCATGAACTGAGGTACGAATTGTTGCCACATCCACCTTATTCACCTGATTTGGCACCATCAGACTTTCATCTCTTCCCCAAGCTGAAAATTTTCCTCGGTGGACGGAGATTTCCTACAACGGAAGAACTGACAGCCGAATTGGAGAGGTACTTTGCAGGCGTGGAGAATCTCATTTTCGAGATGGGATAAAGGCATTGGAACATCGCTGGACCAAATGCATTACTCTACAGGGAGACTATGTTGAAAAATAAAAGCAGTTCCACCGAGGTAAGACACTTCTTTCTAGTACATTCCGAGAACTTTTCAAACCACCCTCGTATTTAGTTTTAATTAATATTATTTAAATGATAGAATTGTGAAATAAACTGAACTAGCCCCACCAATGAGGAAAACCTAACGCCATCTTGTTGCGAGAAATTAGATTTTGATTGAATTAGCTCACGCGTAGATTTTAATCTTATACTAATCATTCAATACTTTGTGGATTGCGCCCCATACATAGAATTACTACAATGAATAGCTAAAAATTCTAAGTCTAAATTTAATATTATGAATTCCTTCGAAAATTTTTTGTGGGTGTTTTAACATCAATTTTATTTAGTTCCAAATACAAAATGGCGGATCTAGCATTGTTTTCTTTTTCAGCAATGGATTGAAAATGGTGAATTTTTTCTTTATAACTCATATTCATTTTATTAAATGATTCGAAAAACTACAGTCTATGTAATTAAGTAAACTGGAGTAAGAGACACTCTTTTGAGTGTTTTCTTCATCAGATTTTTTTCTTTAAAATTGTGATGTATGTCGGTAGAAATAAAATTTAAAAAAATCTGAAATATGTATTTACAAATCTTTCTCTTGCTGCACATTTTCTCACAGTTCTGGGGGAATATTTTCCATTAAAATTAAAATAATTATTAATAGTTTTCCTCAATACTTTATATTTAGTGAAGGAACCGTTAATTGTAGTAAAATAACAAGTTTAAAAAAATCAAAAGCCTCCATAAAACAATACTATACAAACAAAATAATATTAAAATAAATTATCCTAGGAATTGTTGCTAAAAAAAGGTTTACATGTTTTATGTGTAATAGAAATAGAAAATATTTGTATTTATTAATAAATTATAAATATACAGAAATTACATAGTAATGAAAAAAGTAACAAGAAACTGTAATGGTAACAGAAGAAAATGATAAAGAGTTGGGACTATTGAAAATGACGAACAAGATGCGGTTCCATTAGAAATTTGTTGCACTTAGATTTTCTTGCCCTAGAAGCTTCTACAGCTCACTATCAGGTGCTGGACATGTTTGTTCAGTAGAAGGCTGCGAGTACCGATGACTTCAGATGTTGTTGAGACGCCTTAAAAAAAAAAAAAAAAAAATACAATGTTAAAATTAAATATAAAGACAATATGCTAATACAAACGTCCGCCAGAATTCTAGCACTATTCATGTTTTACTTCCTATTAATCTTAATAAGAGGAAGTATTGTAATCGTGTCAAATTTTCGATATTGATTTTTCACCGGAAATATCCTTGTTGAGGTCCCCTGAGTCCAAAAAAGTCATTTTAGAAAATGGTGTGTGTGTGAGAGAGAATGTGAACAGTGTAACTCAAAAACGAAAAATCGTAGAAAGTTCAAATTTGATATTCCGTTTAGGTATCACCATGGCATCTGACAGTGGGTCCATCTGTCAAAATTCCTCAACCGGAAGTACCATTTTACTTGTTGTTTTTTTTTACTTATTTGCGATTTTCTTTAAACTTGATATATCAACTACACATACAAAGAGCTACAACTTTTATTTAAAACATTTTTCTAGGAAAATTCATTTAATGGCACGTTTAGGGGAGGGGTGGGTTATGTTTTTCTCTAAAGTGCTATCATAGTTGATTATACAATTCTATCATCCAAACAAAATTAATTAGAAATAAATGGATTGCCGAAATTCAGAGTTTCAAGGAAATTAATTAACCGGAAGTGCGCTTTTACTGAACGGTTTTTTTCAGTTTTCGTCGTATTTGAATTATTTGGTACACACACTATAAAATTTGTCAATTATAATTTTTAGTACTGGAGTAAGAGAAAGTTGTGTGAGTGTTTCACACCAGATTTTTTTTTTTTTAATTTAAGACGCGTCAACATATACGCTCGAAGCCTTCTCAGTACACTGCCGGCCTTCGGACAGTATTCTCTCGTTACGAACAACACTGTCCATCACCGGACAGTGAGCTGAAGAGGCTCCTAGGAAGAACGTAAATATTACATCTTGTAAGTGGGATCTGACAGTAGGTTATCTGTCAAAATTCCTCAACCGAAGGTACCACTTTATGCTGAATGTTTTTTTTCTTCATTTTTTTGCGATTATCCATTAAAAAATGGCTCCAAATATATTTTTTATAAACATGGCATTTCAGTGTATTACACAATTCTATCATTTAAATAATAATTATTAGAATTAAATATGTTATTGAAATTTCGAGTTTGAAGAAAATTAAAATGACCGGAAGTGCTTTTTTACTGAAAAGTATTTTTCAGGTTTCTGCTATTTTTCTAAAAAAGTTCCAACCATTTTCTTTAAACTAAGTATGTGAATTAAACATCTAAAGATGTCTACAACTTTTATTTGAAATATTTAAAAAA
>JAAEAF010007237.1:0-13060 GCA_011037195.1 Triatoma infestans
AGAAAAATTGAAAAAAGTGAAAATAAAGTTTGTGGCCAGTCTAACTTGACGTCAAGTTGGACTGGCCACTTTATTTGTTTAATAACTTTTTCAATTTTACGGCACAAACGATGAAATTTGGTGAATCGCCGGCACAAACGATTGGTAAAAAAAGAATTTTCAAATGTCAAATAGAAATTGGTGGCCAGTCTAACTTGACGTCAAGTTGGGCTGGCCACATTCTTTCTTTAATAATTCTGCTAATTATACGGCACAAACGCTGAAATTTTGCAGATCGCCGGCACAAACGCGGCACTAACGATTAGCAAAAAGAAAAGTTGAAAAAAGTGAATAGAAATTTTGTGGCCAGTCTAACTTGACGTCAAGTTGGACTGGCCACTTTATTTGTTTAATAACTTTTTCAATTTTACGGCACAAACGATGAAATTTGGTGAATCGCCGGCACAAACGCAGCACTAACGATTGGTAAAAAAAGAATTTTTAAAAGTCAAATAGAAATTGGTGGCCAGTCTAACTTGACGTCAAGTTGTACTGGCCACATTCTTTCTTTAATAACTCTGCTAATTTATACGGCACAAACGCTGAAATTTTGCAGATCGCCGGCACAAACGCGGTACTAACGATGTGCAAAAAATCTTTTAAAAATTCGATGGTGACCAGTCCAACTTGACGGACGTACGCCAAGACGTGGTTCAGGCTAAATTCTTTGTTAAGACATTTACCTACATTCACCAGGGATCTACTGAGCCATAGCCGTAGGGATATAAGGCTAATAGTGGGTCTACTAATAGGGCATTGCAGGTTGAATAGGCACATGCACCATTTACCACTTGCAGACAACGTGCTATGCCGTTTCTGTAAGGCCGAGGAAGAAATCCCGGTACACACCTTTTGTGAGTGTGATTGCCGGCTTGGCAATGGAAATGTTTCTTCAACTGGGGACTAGCAATCTTGAAGCCACGAGCTTCATGACGGAGCCACTTTCAGCTTTGCCAGGCCTGATTAAGAGGGTGAAACTGAAGGATGTGCTATAAGCCCAGGGGATCCACAATAGACCTCTAAATGTAGGTCGCAATGGAATCAGGCATGGCCCTCCCCAATTTAATCTAATCGAATCTAATCATTTGGACTTTTCTCTTTAACTGGCCTACTTTCCAAAACAGGGTGGGTGGTGTATGTTGAAATTATCACCAAGTATAGTATATGGTGTGTGTCTGTGTTTGTGAGTGCGCATGTACAGACATAAATATTTCAAAAATAAAAACTCGCAGAAACTCAAAATTGATATTCTGTTTAGTAGGTAGCACTATGGGATCCGACAGAAGTTCTCGATCAATTTACGAACTGAGACTGCAACATTACTTTACTTTTTTCAGTATTCACGATAACGGCAACAACTGATACTTTGAATAAAATCCGAGTTTGAAGAAAAATTACCAATTAGAATTATATGTGAATGGCGCTAGAAGAATGTCGTGTGATTGTTTTACAAGAAAAGATAGTGATGCAGAAAGAATTGATAGAAAATTTAAAAAAACAGAAACATTTGCCGGTACAGAGTGCACTATTCGTTTCTCTCTGCACTAAAAAATTATATAGTTTTTTAAACGCTTTGTGATATAAGATCTATAATGCATCAGTTGGCACTCCGTACAAAGATCGGACAGAGCGTAACAACCAAAACGATTCCCAAAAAATCCGAAAGATGCAAACTTTCAAGATATATCTGTCAAAACTTGGTTAATAGCAGGAGACTAATTATTTTTCATAATAATGCTAGACACACACCTATCGATAATAATTAAATAACAGGCCTTTAAACCCGGCATTGGATTCGCAGATTACCTAGCCTTCAGAACACCACAATTTAAACTCTTACTCCTTGGCGTAACTATCTACAGGAATGGCCAAGATCTGCGATGCCTACTTTATTGGAGGAAATGTGATCAGAGCGCAGCGGTTCCCATCGCCGTTTAGTTTTGGCCTTATGTAATGGGATCCAAATCATCAAAGACTCATAGGATCCGAAGAGCAGAGAAGCACATTTATTGAATCAAATTTAGTTACTCCCCACCTAGGCTAGACTAGGAAGGGACAGTTCGATTCATATAAGTAGAGCGATAGCAGTACTGTTCATCACAGTTTACAACCGGTCAGCAACCTATCTACTACCTACTTATACTCAGCCAGTCTGTCTCTTTATATTTCTCTCGCTACCTAACTTCTATTTAAATGTAAAGTCCTTGCAGTTTGTGTGTTCTTTCATTGCACAGTGTTCAGCATATCATCTGGTTTATTTCTCAAAAATTCATTCTCTCTAACTCTCCTTCCATTTCCATTATATCTTAGCTGCCACGTACACCACCCAATTTAAAGAAAAGCCGCCTCCAGGCAGCTCATCACTTTTTCTCAAGAAGCTGGGTTAATATCGATTGTGCCTCATAATCTAAAGGCAGAGAATGCTAACACTAGGCTGTCGCGAGGACAGAATCCTAAATACTGCAATAAATTAATTGGTTTCCATTGACAGAAATAGTTTTTATGTCGATCAAAAAAGCTTAATTGTAAGTTAAGACAATCGTCTTTAGAGGTGGTACTTTAAAAATATTGAGTATTATTCCTTATAGCTGATTTCATAGTATAGTTCATTTTTAATTAATAATTATCGAATAAACTGTATTTATTTATTCTGAGCTAATAGCTTAAAAATGAATTTTTCGGTTACGTTAACTTACTTAAAATAAAACAATTATTTGCACTATTGCATTCTCATATTGCCATAGATTTGTTATCGAAAAACATTTGATGCATTTTCAGGTAATTCGTTGAAATTTTTTACTCAAATTTCGTTCTAATTACGGCATATTAGGTTATCGTGAGCTCAACTTCATTATATAAATATTGTAAATGTTTATTTTGCTATTATTTGCAACAGAATAGGAAATTTCTCTGTGAAGCTGGGCACCAAAAGTAGGTGGGCAAAAGATCCGCTCTGTTGGGTATTAATGACCATGTCATCAATAGTATACTGATAGGTCTAAGACCCTCGAGGTGACTGGGGAAGGGTGGTTGGTCCAGGACCAAGCACTCAGAACTCATGGGTAAGTTTCCCAACATCTTCCAGGCGGTGATATACGCTATTGGAAGATGCGTACAATTTAACCTCGATAGGGGATATAGGAATCAGGAGATCGTTATCCTTTCCGCTAGCCAAGCAGCCATTAGAGCATTGAGTGCTTCAGTTGTGAGCTCTAAAATGGTCTGGGAATGCCTACGTAAACTTAATAACCTAGGCAGGAGGAATAAAGTTACCTTTGGTGGCAGGGTATGTTAGCATTGAAGGGAATAAGATGGCCGATGCCCTAGCGAAGATAGGCGCTGCGACTCCGCTTCTAGGGCCGGAACCTTTTTGTGGGTTCAGTGACCAGTTTTTCTTGGAAGGAGAAACATAGGATGGAGGAGGAGGCAAAGAGATCTCAACTCTGGAACTCCCTCCCTGGTTTGCGGCAGGCCAAGATCTGCCTGGGAAATTATAACCAGCGGAGATCGGAGGCCTGCTTGAGTAAGAACAGGCTCCGAGTTCTCACGGGTTTCCTTAGAGGGCTTGCATACTAAGAGGACACCAGACGAAGCTGGGTTTGGGAAGTGATAGCTATGCAGACTCTGTGGGGAGGAAACTCCATTATATCTCCCAACAGACAGCGGGCTGCCATTCAGAGAAGATTCAAGAACCTGGTTAGCTATCAGGTGGAGGAGGGGGATATGTCCTCTCTAGAGCCCATCAGGTTATTAGGATTGTTGTGGTGGTTGGTTCCGCAGAGCTGGAAAGCACGTTTTCCGTGGTTTCATTCTGCTTCATTTTGTGGTCATCGACCGGTTTCGGGCGTTCGCCCATCTTCAGGATGCGTTTGTCAGACATTGTGATAACACAGTCTTACACAGAGCAAATTCAGTTTATACACTTATTAGGATTCCTCAGGGATCTTAACCTAATGAAGGTTCTGTAGAACGGATGTTCATTTGGGACATCTGCTCGGGTGCTTTGGACAATAGCCTGCGGCACCCACAATAGATCGCAGGGTCGCAGTGCATTTGCCCCTCAAAAAAAACAAAAAAACACAGGGAACAGACGTTTTAATGTAAAATAAGTGTAATTTCATTTCCCACTTATATAAAGAAAAATAAGAAAATTTAATTAGAAATGTTTTTTAAATGTTTAAATTTCAAGGTCAAATATTTAAATCAATTGCAAATACCACGAAGGAAAAAGAACACTTTAATAACGAAGCCCTTTAAAAAAAAATGTATTTTCAAAATATAAAGGTAAAATTAATATCTGAATGGAAATTATTTGCTTTGATAGGCTGGGCTCCTTATTAGATTTTTCATTCATAGAAAATAAATTGATTTTCTTGGGAAATCCGAATTACTGCTCGCAGTTTTTCTTTACAATATACTGCGGGCAGAACGAGTTTTATGATTTATTTATTTATTTTTTTTGTTCAATTAGAAATAATTTGAATTATAGTAGAAATAATTTGATGAAATAATTTGAAGTTGTGAATAGGAAATTGCTTTGTAAGAGTATATTTTATAGTATAAATACCAAAAGTATAAATACCAAATCTCGACCGTTTACTGAATTCTTTAAAGATTATATTGCTTGTTGATTTAATTGGTATTTTGAATTCTGCAATGAGTTTAAAAATATAATTGATCCATTTCACTTTGAAAATTATTCTTACATTCATTTAAATCCCTTACCATTAACAAATTTTATTATTTAGATTTCCAATTACGTCTTTATATTCCATATATTCTTTGAATTTATAATTGATTACAAAAAGCATTTCATTCTTAATTATTGTTCTTATATTTAATGATAGCAATTTATATAATTGTTGAATAGATAGGCTTTTCCGGTGGTTTAAGTCAAGGATGCAAATATCCGCAATAATTATCATCAGATTCTTCCAATTCTAGAGTGTCATCATTTTTCGCTAGTAATTCAAGAAATGTAGACCAGTTTTGTTTCTCATCCTTTTCTCCATATTACCTATTTCACAAAGATGCAAAGCTATACACTGTAATCCAGATTCAATTATCTTTAATGGAACTCTATTGTAATAGAAATCACTTAGTACTAATACAGTCCTGTCACGGTCGCCATTGGTAATGGTTCGTTTTGTCCTTAATCTTTTAAATTTATGTAATTAATAATAATAATAATAAATCAATTAAACCAATAAGGTCGATTGAATTTTGATTCACTTTAAGTTTATTTATCAAAATAATTAAATACAGTGAGTACAAATGTCCAAGCAAAAATATTATTAATAAAAATGTAAAGTACAATTAATTTATTAACAAACAGCATATAGAAAAAAGGAAAATAATATAATTAATTATTATGGAATAAATAATTAAATGTAATTTGAAATAATACCAAATTATTGTTGACAATTCGCCAATTTTAACTGGGAGCACATTTCTATTCAGTTACACAAACAAATCAGACTAAACATTTCTATTAGTTCTTTCATTTTCAATCGAGGCTGCCAAGAGGCACCACTTGCTTCTATATCTTAATTTCACCTCAATATATATAAATATGTGTGAAAAAGTATAGACGAAACACAATATAAAGAATACAAAACCTAAAAATGATTAAAGATTGGTTGGTAAAGCAAAGCAATTATTATAATATCATTACAAATGTTCATTACATCCGTGATAATCAATTGCTGTAATGATGCACTAATAGTTTTGATTTTCCAACCAGTCTTTAGCCATTTCTAATGTTTGTTTTTTTCTTTTTTCTGCCCCTTAATTGATGCCTCCCACTGTGTCGTTTTTTTGTCTTCAACATAGACTCCTGTGGGACGATAGTTCATCCCCAACCCTTTGTTGGCTTTGAGGGAAGGTACGACTTTGGTCGTTAACTTGCGGATGGCAAGGAATTAATTTGTCATGTAATAATATTTATTGTATGGAACTTATAACTTTAAAGAATTTAAAAAGAAAGATCTAGTCCTCAGGTTACATCCAAAAATGATGAACTCACCTAAATATAAAAGTTGTTTGAGGGAAGGTGTAATGTTATGGTGTGATGATGTGTAGTTGGTTGTGTAGCACGAGCGGTCTTGTATAAAGGCTTGTAAGTATGTTTGAGGAAAAGATAGAAGTATAAGAATAATTAAGAACACACTGGTAGATTAAATTAAATATATTACTCCTTAAGAGAAATTAAGTACTTTGAAAATCACAAATAAAACTTATAATAATTTCTTATAACTCAATACTGGTATAGCTCTGATGCTTCCACCTTGATTTGTAGCACAAGTCTGTCCTTAAAATATCTCTTATCTTTGTTTCTTCAATTCCTCCCCTTTGAGGAGAAGGGGTAGTACAATGCCATAATTGTTCTTGACCGTAGCAGTAACTGTTTTCTTATACCTGGGCTTGTCATTTTGCAAGGGAATGTCAATCTTTTTCTTAATTTTGATTTATTTATAAAATAATATATTTCCAAGTTTCTTGCATCCATCTCAAAGGGAATAACTAAGTGGTTAGCGTACTAGACTCCCACGCGGAGGACCCGAGTTTGAGTCCAGCTGTGCTACCCTTAGATTTTTTCTTCCTAGAAGCCTCTACAGCTCACTGTCCGGTGATGGACAGTATAATCTGTAACGAGAGAACACTTTCCGGAGGCCGGCAGTGCACTGAGATGGCTCCTGACGCCAATGACCATAGATGTTGACGCGCCTTAAATTAAAAAAAAAGAAAGAAATATCTCAATGAAAGACAGAAAGACAAAATTCTATAATGATTTTGAGCACAAATCATCAAGAGATATAGTATTTAAAACATCAAGAGAGAAAGAAGATAATTACAAGCATATTAATATTAAACAAAAAAAAATAGTGATAGAAAATTCTACAACAAATTATCAGCTTCAAGAATCTTAAAAGAGATTGAATATAAAGATCAAACACATAGTAAGAAGGAATTTGTGTAGGAAATAGTTGTAAATTAGGAGAGGGAAGATATCAAAGATGAAGTTAAACTTGAAAAGAAAAATGAAGCGGAGATTGAAGAAATGAAGACGAAAAGTATGTCTTCAAAGTGGAAGATGGGCAAGAAGAAATTGAAACTTGAGAAGTGTGATTTCGATGTAGTAGATGAAAAAGAAAAAAAAACTGAGAAGAAGTATGATTTCAACGAGAGAAACAAAAAAAAAATTGAAGTGTGAATAGTGTGAAATATTCACATGACTTGCTCTAACGGCAGTTAATACAATTATAAAATTGACCAATGGTTGCCATACATATACTACGTATTACGTACTACTATGTATAGAAGGGTGGAGGTTACATATTAGTAGAAACTCTCGGTAGGTTAGTTATTTGAGTATAGTTACACTATAGTCCATACGAAAGTGCCAATAATATTGAAGAAACTCAAATAACTTTTGAATTTAAATGACATAAATTCCATAGAACCCCTATTTATTTTTTTTTCAAATAAATGATTGAAATAAAGTGGTGAATTGAAGTAGTACGTTTATATCTATGCAATTGCATTCCAAGTTTAAAGTAAAAATTCAAAGACCTCAAAAACTTACTTTGTAAATTCTCACTTATGGTTAAATCGATTTTCTTCAAATTTGGAATTATCACCATTACTTTTAGCATGTTATTAATATTAAACAGGTAATAGAACTATACATTGAACTGAAGCGGTACTTTTAGAGGAAAGTATAACGCTACTTGAACTGAAGTGGTACTTTTAGAGGAAAGTATAACGCTACTGTTCCCCTCAGAATCCCCAAATTTTTTTTCTAGGAAAATTTTCTCATAAAAGTAAGTGGTATTTATGTGTGTAAATAGGGGGGGGGGGGACTTATTTTAACAATAGACAAGCTTAAATTACAAGTTATATTCACTAATATTTAACGAAAACTTGGTCTCTCCAAATTTGGATATTTTATGCAAAATTTCAATAATAAGGATGGGTATTAATATATATTTTTGACTTATATATTATTAATAATATAAAATTTGTAACTCGCTATTAATTTTTACTTTCTCTTACTCCTAGTAAGAGGAAGTATTGTAATCGTGTCAAATTTTCGATATCGAAATTTTCACCGGAAATATCCGTTTTGAGGTCCCCTGAGTCCAAAAAAGTGGTTTTTAGCAAATGGTCTGTGTGTGTGTGTGTATGTGAACAGCATAGCTCAAAAACGAAAACCGTAGAAAGTGAAACTTGATATTCCGTTTAGGTATCACCATGGATCTGACGTGCGTTATCTGTCAAAATTCCTCAACCGGAAGTACCACTTTACTAGTTGGTTTTTTTACTTTTTTGCGATTTTTCTCAAAAATGGCTCCAAGGATTTTCTTCAAACTTCCTACATCAACTACATATTCAAGGAGCTACAACTTTTATTTGAAACATTTCTCTGGGAAAATTCATTTAAGGGCACTTTTGGGAGAGGGGTGGGATTAGGTGACCTCTAAAGGGCTATTTCACAATTCGTTCATTTAAATATGTTTTTTTTTTTTTTTTTTTTTTTTTAGCGGGGGGGCCAACGCACTGCGACCGACCTTGAGCAGGTCTATTGTGCTATGCCCCCTGGGTGCCACAGCTTGCCCATAGCACCCGAACGGATGCCCAATTGAACATGCGTTCTATAATATCTCCATCAGGTTGAGGTCCCTGAGGAATCCTAATACCCTGACGGGCTCTAGAGAGGGTATATCCCCCTCCTCCACCTGGTAGCTACCCAGGTTCCTGAACCTTCTCTGAGTGGCAGCCTCGCAGTCTGTTAGGAGATGTATTGGAGTTTCCTCCAACTCCCCACAGAATCTGCATGAGCTGTCACTTTCCAAGCCCAGCTTCGCCAGGTGTCCTCTAAGTCGGCAATGCCCCGTGAGGAAACCCGTAATTACGCGGAGCTTGTTCTTACTCAATCCAATGCAGGCCTCCGACCTCCGTTGGTTATAATTTCCCAAGCAGATCTTGGCCTGCCGCAACCTGGGGAGGGAGTACCAGAGTTGAGATCTCTTCGTCTCCTCCTCCTTCTTAAGTTCCTCTAACAGACACTGGTCGCTAATCCCACAAAAAGGTTCCGGCCCCAAAAGTGGTGTCATAGCGCCTATCTTGGCCAGGGCGTCGGCCGTCTCATTCCCTTCAATGCCAACATGCCCCGGCACCCACCAAAGTGCGACTTTGTTCCTACTGCCCAGATCGTTTAGTTTATCTAGGCATTCCCAAACCATTTTAGAGTTAATAACTGGTGCACCCAGAGCTCTAATGGCTGCTTGGCTATCGGAAAGGATTACAATCTCCCGATTCCTATATCCCCTATCGAGGTTAAATTGAACGCATCTTCCAATAGCGTATATCTCCGCCTGAAAGATGCTGGGAAATTTACCCATGGGTTCCGAGTGCTTGATCCTTGGACCAACCACCCCTGCCCCAGTCCCCTCGAGGGTCTTCGACCCATCAGTATACCATTTTATGGCATGTTCCTTAATGCCCAACAGAGCGGATCCTTCGCTCCACTCACTTTTGGTGCCCAGCTTCGACGAAAAATTTTTTGTGAAGCTATACTTCTTAACCATACCATCCCTAGGGAGGTGCCAGATGAGGGAGCCCAAAGGTGAGAATACCAACTCTCTAACCCCCAGCCATCCCTCCCCTCCTGCACCACCCCT
Organism: Triatoma infestans; assembly: GCA_011037195.1. Classification (NCBI taxonomy): domain Eukaryota; kingdom Metazoa; phylum Arthropoda; class Insecta; order Hemiptera; family Reduviidae; genus Triatoma; species Triatoma infestans. The sequence continues at coordinate 9,723 of JAAEAF010007237.1, forward strand.
AGAGATCCTAAAAAGGGCCCCCTTCGCCGCCCTTTCCACCACTAGGTGCAAAGGTGACAGATTGAGGATAACCTCCATCCCGGCGGTGGGGCAAGTCCTCATAGCCCCCGTCATGCATAAGCATGCGAGCCGCTGTACCTTGTCAAGAGTTCTCCTGACCGATACTTCTTTGGTCTTCCAAACCAAGCCACCGCGCCATAGGTGATAACTGGTCTCACCATCATGGTGTACATCCACCGTAGGATTCTCGGGGGGCATCCCCAGGATTTGCCCGCCATCCTCCTACATATCATGAGGGCGCCAGTGGCCTTATTAACAGTTGATTCAATGTGTTTCTTCCATAGGAGTTTACTATCAAAAGTCACCCCTAGGTACTTAACCTCCTTTTCCCACCCTACTTCTTCTCCGGCTAGCCGGATATTTTTCAGGCGTGGGAGTGTTCTTTTCCTAGTGAAGGGTATCACAGTGGTTTTCGTTGGATTAACCTTCAACCCCACTGAGACACACCACCCGCTAGTGATATCTAGACCCCTCTGTATTATGTCACATAGGGTTTCTTCAAACTTTCCTCTAGCAATAATGACGACGTCGTCAGCATATCCCTGACAGGCAATGCCGACGTCCGTCAGTTTGTAGAGGAGCTCATCCACCACCAGGCTCCACATTAGGGGTGACAAAACCCCCCCTTGCGGACAGCCACGAGTAGTGCGGGAGCGGATGGTCCGTGAGCCCACCACAGTTTCTACCGTTCTTGTAGACAACATTTCCATCATCCATCTGGCGGTTGTTCCATCCACCCCCCTTCTAACAAGGGCTCTGCCAACCGCCTCGTGGGAAGTATTGTCAAACGCGCCTTCTATGTCCAAAAAGGCACAGATGGCCGTTTCCTTAACATCTAGGGTCCTCTGGATTACATCTGTCAGCCGATACAGAGCGGTATCCGTCGACCTTCCCGCTCGATATGCGTGCTGACAGGGGTGCAAGGGCACCCTCTCCAGAACACCTGTCCTGATATAATTATCCACGGCCTTCTCCATAGTCTTTAAAAGAAAAGACGTAAGGCAGATAGGCCTGAAGGATTTGGGCAAGGTGGCATCCCTTTTCCCAACCTTGGGGATAAAGACCACCCTAGCCCTTCTCCACGGCCTCGGTATATACCCGAGTGCCAAACTGCTCCGAAAGATCTTAACCAAGTGTGGAAGAACCTCCCTTAGGCCCTTTTGTAGGAGGGCCGGGAAAACCTCATCCACACCAGGCGACTTGAAGGGCTGAAACTTATTTATTGCCCATTCTATTCTTAGTGACGTGCAGATGGTTCTGGCCACCTCCCAGTCATCCCTTACCGGTCTGCTGGGCCCTATCGTGTCAGTACCATCCTCTGGTGGCAGACTCCCCGGAAAGTGGGTCTCCAGCAGGAGAAGAGCACGTTGCTCCCCATCCTGCGTATAGCTGCCATCAGGTCTTTTGAGTGACATCAATGCTCCAACACCGTGTTTGGCCATTGCCTTATGCAATCTGGCTGCCACGGGTGCGGAGCTGATGTCCTCACAGAATTTCTTGTAACTAGTTCTTTTAGCTTTTCTAATCTCCTTGTTGTAGGTAGTAAGCGCCCGCGTGTAGCTCTGCCAATCCCCAGTGCGCTTGGCCCTATTGAAGAGCTTGCGCACTTTGGATCTTAGATTTGACAGCTCTCTGCTCCACCAGGGGACGTCCCTACAGCACCGGAGTCTACTCACGGGGCAACTGTCTTCAAAGGCGCCTACCAGCGCCTCATTCAGTTCCTCTACCCTCTGCTCCAGCTCCAAACGACACTGCGGCGCCCTCGCAGTGCCGGTACGATTTAGAGCGCAGCTCAAATTGGTGACAAATTCCTCCCAATTCGTACGTCTGGGGTTTCTCCACTCTGCCCCCCCATCGCCAAACCCCTCCAGACTGAATGTAATAATTCGATGATCTGAAAGGGAAGGCTCATCCGAGACTTCCCAGCTCCCGACAAACTGCCCGATGCTAGGACTACCAAAGGTAATATCCAGAACCTCCTGCCTTGCCCTAGTTACGAACGTAGGTGACGCCCCGACGTTGAAAATATCTAGGTTATATTGGAGGATAAACTCTAAAAGGTACTCACCTCTTCTGTTGTTTCTTCTGCTCCTCCACACTCTGTTGTGGGCGTTCGCATCGCATCCAATGAGGAAAGGCAGCTTCCGCTCCCGGCAGTATTCTACCAACCTCTGAACCTCCGCCGGCGTTGCATCCCTGTCCCCAGCGAAGTAACTGGATGCTATCACAACGGCGCGGTTGTTACCTCCATAATTCAAGTGGGCCAAAATGGATACCAGATCCCGCGTCGTAAATTCTGAAAAACATGTGTAATTAATATTATTTCTGATCAGGGTGCAGGCCCTAGGATTTTCACTTTTAGCATCCCATACTACCTTACTGTACTTACCTGACAGTCCACAAATCCGTCCTTTGACTGTCCACGGCTCCTGAATCAGCACCAGGCTAAGTAGCCTTTTGGCGAACAACCTCGCAATGGTGGCCGATGCCCCCTTTGCATGGTGTAGGTTCGCCTGGGCTACCCCGGTACTCATTCCCGAAGGGTGCTTGCTCATGGGGGGGGGAACACCCCCTTCCTCCCCCAGGAGCTTCTCCTCCTCCTCGACCGAGAGGCTTGCCCGGAGGGCTGAGAGATCCATTGCTCCCATGTTTCCCAGGCTCTCCCGTCGCTGAGAATCGTACTCGAGCCCCGGGGATGAACTCTCCCTCGGCGGCTCCTCCGCTGGAGTAGAGGACAAAGGAGCTTGCTGCTCCTTATCATCCCCTTCACCCTCCAGCTTCTTCCAGCCTCTAATGGGGAGCTTCCCAAACCGAAATCGGATGGTTCCTCCTCCCCTCCTGACCGCCTCGAACGACTGATCGTCGATCATCGCGGCGGTCATCAAGAGGCCTCCATTCTCCTCTTTACACACAAGGGTCTTCCAGATCTTTGTGTTTACTCCCACGTTCTGGGCATCCACCAAGGCCAAGACCTTCTTGATGCCCTTCTCCGCACTCCTTGGAAAGAAGGTAGTGATGGTGTGCATCTTCGGGAAATCCTCTCCCGAGCACGCCATCAACTCCACTCCCGTCCAAGTACTCAGGGTTGATACCCTCCTCTGCAGCCAGTCCGCCGTGTGCTGATCAAAGCAGTCTAGCCACAGCATCCCTGGACGAAAATGTATGCCCTCAAATTGGAGCTTATGCTCCCATCCAAGGGCTATTTCCTCCACAATAGCATCCTCCAGTGCTGATAACTCCTCAGCACTGAGTATCACATCCGGGAAACCTCGAGGCAT
>JAAEAF010007238.1:0-30939 GCA_011037195.1 Triatoma infestans
GAGAGTATATAAACTGAATTTGCTCTGTGCAAGTCTGTGTTATCACACTGTCTGACAAACGCATCCTGAAGATGGGCGAACGCCCGAAACCAGTCGATGGCCACAAAATGAAGCAGGCTACCCCAGGAAAATGTCTCTGATGCTTTCCAGCTCTGCGGAACCAACTACCACAACAATTAAGTTTTAATGTTTAGAAGGTGAATTAGAATGCTTTGCTGAGTGCTAAAGTTCAAATACAGAAAGAAGTCCAAGCGACTTCGAAAGAGCTAATGAAATAAAAGATATTCTATTTTAATTCTACACAAGTTAAGTTACGGATGATGAACATTAGAAGAGGTGATAAAATTAATAATTTATTGTTATATATAGGTTTGCATTCGGTGGCTCTTAATTCATTAATCCATGAAAATTTATTCATGTGTATATATTTTGCGATTCATGCGCCTGATCATAACGTTGTACTCTTCATAAAATGTGCTGTTTATCAGCATTATTTAATAGAACAGGAGGGTGTGTGTTGTACCAAGGTTTAAGAAAAAGCAAATTAATTTCAGTTGGCTGGATCACTGCTACTTCACTAATCATAGCAACTTGTTAAACTATTCTCCGTTAGGATCGCCCACTTAACCATTACACTAATTGGCTTAAATGGATACATAATTGGTTCATTTGTTCGTACTTGTTTATTTATGTCATGCAATGCTTCAGTTACTTTCTATGTTGAAATTAAAGAACCATAATGTAAGCACAAACAAAAATGGTCTTTTCAGCTTGTAGTTAAATACTAAAACGTACAGTTTTACGCGAGGAGACAATCTTGGTAATAGGTGAAGTACACTCATCATTTTACTAATTAACTACCTACAGCTTATACTATTGGAAACATGCCGTACAGATAAGTGGTGCATATAATTATATTTGCATTACAAATTATCAAATAATACGATCTATAATTCATTAGCACTTTTCTATTCATTAGTCAATCATGTTTCCTTAATACTTTGATTAAGAAATCAAATCTATTCTGGCAATCTTTTTTTAGAATACACTTTTCAGGCCCTCTTTGTTCAATTAGAATACTGCAAGAAGCAAGTATGCGACGTTTTTTTCTTTTTCGAGACGCTGAATTTGCAGCCAAACAAGCGCTTCTTCTACCTGACAAAATCTAATAAGGCTACTTCCTGCTAGGCCCATCTCAGCTTCCCAAACAGTCTTTATTTGATTGCCCCATACTGTCTGGCACTAATGGTTTCATATCCTTACGGAGCCAGGATATCAAGCGTCTGGCCACTACTTATATGTGGAGGGAGCAAACAAAAATAATTAGTTATTTTGGGTTTTTCCATTTAGATATCCTATATATAAATATACATACGAGGGTCATTCAATAAGAAACGAGACAAATCGCTGTAGCTCAAAAACGATTTATTTAATCAATACAAAACTTTGGCTACTTTTCAGCATAGTCCCCAGCAACGGGCATACACTTGTCCCGTTGTTCTTCTAATTTGTGTATGCCTCTGGCATAAAATTCTTTGGGCTGATCTCGAAGCCACTTTTGCACCTGATTTTTAACTTCTTCATTGCATTGAAAATGTTTCCCATGTAGAGCCTCTTTAAGGGGTCCAATCAAATGGAAAGATCTCCCAACCCACTTTGTAAAGTGTTTCTTGAGTTAACTGTGCCGTGTATGGGCAAAATCACGCCTTTAGTCAAGAGTCTACGACGTATCGTTCGAATGATAGACCTTATTTTGTTTGTGAGCATATCACTGTAATACTGACTGTTGATGGTTCGTTGATCTTCGCGATAGTCACAATAAAATAGGCCCCTGCGAATCCCACAATACTGTAAGCATGACTTGCAGACGGCTGGGTGTTGAATTTCTTTTGAGTGGGAGAACCCTTATACTTCCACTCATGACTTTGACGCTCAAAATGGTATCTCCATGTTTCATTACATCTTACAATTCTACTGAAAAATTCTTTTTCAATTAAACATCGTTCTTTCAACTGTTGAATAATGTTATTCAGAATAAAACTGAATCCTCAGGCTCACAAAAGAGAAAGACCCTGAATTGACTCTCTAGCTAGGATGTTCTTACATTCCTATCTAGCCTTCAAAAACGAACTAGTAAATCTAAGAGCGGCTTGATATATAAATCCCACCGTCTTATGATTTCATCAATGCATTATTATTCACGCAACTAGCTTAAAAAACACTTTGGCTAGCTTACACCGGCATACGGAGATGACAATTATTAGTTTCGCTCTATTTCCTTTAATCCAGTATATACTTTCTCATTCTTTCATGACCTCCAGGCTCAAAAGCTATATTAGGGAGCAATGGCTTTCGAAGACGCCCAATATCCTCTAAACAGCATCTGCCTTACAACTTTTCTATTAGCCTTTACTATAACTTCATAGTGTGTGGTCAAATTGATGCTTGCCTCTTCAAATGCCTGGGTACTTTTGCTTTTGCTTCGGCCACACCTTGGATGTAAATTTGTTTGCGATGGCAAACTTATAAAATATTATTTTGGTATTTTTTCTTTCTTCAAGAATCTCATAGATGCGAAATAAGGGACTGACATAATTTAAGTTCTGTTTTCAATTTTGAGAATATGCTTCATTTTGCCATTTGTCAACATAAATAACTCGTATTTTGTATTATTGTAGAAGGGAACATTGATATATTCCAAAAAGTTATTTTGTGTTCACTATATTTTAACCATATTTCCAAATTATATTATATTTCAAAGCTGAACTTTCATCATAAATCATGAATTACTTATCCAGGCACATAACTTATATATAATTTACATACAGAACTTTTATTAAGATATGCAATTTTTGTTGTTGTTGTTGTTGTTACATATTTGCTTTTTGCATTAATTTAACTAATAAAATGTACGTCTCAGAAGGGTGACAAAACGACAATAGTGCGACAAGTTCCTGTTAGATTGAACATAACCCTTGCAGGAAAGGAAATAATTGCAGTACATGTGGATTATGCATTTAATTTGAGAAGGTACACTTTCGATTCCTTCCTTTAGATTATGTTTGTAAGTATGGTCCTACCTGTCTTTAAACAATCGGGAAAACAATAAAATGGAGACTACCGGGACATAAATCATACAGAAATCTTCATCATTTCCGTTAAAGTTTAGAAATGATTGCGAAAGCTCAATTAGGTTTCATATAAACATTTTTTTTTTTTTTTTATATTAAAAAAAGCACCCCGGCCAGGGGGAAGAGATTTTAGCTGCTTCTGGGGAGTGACGACACCACGGGTACCAGTCGGCACACGCCACATGATTTTATACTTCTTACACCTACACTATCTCTCTACATCTACACTCCTTTACATTTACACTTCCTTGCACATCACCTCCGTATGGGCCTGGGGAGTAGAATGTGCCTATGGTATCTTTGCGACTAAAGATGGTAGGAGGCGACTAAAAGAGATTCTTCATCCACTCTCCGTGGGTGAAGATTTATTTATACCCATTTTCACCTGCGTTCCCCTTCCCTTTGACACCTTCTCCTAAATCCTTTCTGAACGGGCGGACAAAGCTCGCAGTCGTAGTGAAGACAACTTATCTAAGAGATAGAAACTCTGAATATAAATCCCCTGGTCCTTCAGGTTGGGGTAAATGCATCGGGCCAGCTTCCCGACCATTTCAAACTATTCCCAATATACTGGACATTCCTCCAGTAGGAAAGAAATTTTTATTTTTATTTTATTTATTTATTGCTATACCAGCGATTCTTACGCTATAAGCAACAACAATCACACAGTAATCATTTTAGCATGCCCGCACACACTCGCGCATATGCAAACTCCGAGGGGAGAAGCTACCCAGCGGTAACACTCCTATACGCAAAGCTAATTGCTCTTATCACTTGCGGAGAGAAAATCACGAGGCCATGGTGGGTTATCTGGTAGAGCGAGGGATGCTAAACGACGGAGTAAAGGACTAGAATGGGATTTTAGGGATTGATGGAATTTTTTATATCGGGTTCTGGCAACTAGACTGACAAAACCATCCATTTCAATGTCCCTATGGATGGTTAGGTTGGAAACATAGAAGGGGGCATTTACGATTGTACGAAGGATTTTTGATTGGAGGGATTGTAGTCTATGGAGATTGGAACGTTTAGTTGAACCCCATAGTTCAATCCGTACGTCCAGATTGGTTTCAATATAGAGTTATACGAGTATATCAGTCTTTTGTTGACTAGAGAGAGATTAGATCTATCGTCAAGTAGTCTTTTCAATAGCCGATAGCGTCTGTTAAGTTCAAGCCATTTTAATCGTGTATGTGGATTCCAGTTAAGTCTCTTGTCTATGAGCAACCCAAGGGAGCGGACGACATTAGTGGGTGGGACAGGAATTGAGTTCTAGTAGATTGGGGGGAGAGTGATGCGGCGGAGGTTGAATGTGATGTTTTGGGATTTGGTTAGGAAAGAAATCTGTGCATCATCTACCTACCACCTTCCTCTATTCATCCTGATTCATTGAATCAGATTATTAAGAAACCATGTGTCGACTCAAACGTAATCTATTTCATTGATGGTCTGAGTGGATCAAAGGTTATCGTTCTAAGCAAAGATTAAAGCTTATACATGACCAAACCTTGAAAAACTAGGAAGTTAAGCTCTGAAATGGTAGCAGAAACTGATGGTTGAGAATGGTGAAATGTATATTTTACGATGATGAGTAAGAAGAGTTGCGTTTATAGATGATAGAGAGACCGAGCGAAGAGTTACGATGATTTGTTGTTAGCCGTTATGAGTGTAGAATGGTGAATGGTGAGGCGTTGGCTATTGGCTATAGACGCTTGAAGTGCGATGTTATTAGTTAGAACTGTTGCTTATTCTAGGTGAGATATTGGCTGTCGAAGTTCAAGCCAATTGGCCAGTACATTATTTGGGTGTGACAGCGGATTTAATGCGTAGTTGACGTGCGCTTAGATGTGGTGGCGATTTAATGCCGTTGATAATGGAACTATTGAGCTATCCCAACCTAATTTCGACAGCCAATCTCTCACCTGCAAGCTATCTCTTGCGGTGAGAGAAATAGAGTAAAGCCGCCCATTTCAGCGCTAATGACTTACCGTATCAGGTTTGAAGTTTACAAGCCAGACACCAGATAAATTTTAAGACAAAAGATCAGTCGCTAAATTGACATTTTCTACATTCATCACGCTACTAACAATCGTCATGACTCATTATATTTATTTATTTAAAGCAATTTATTTATTTATTGCTATTTATTGCTAACAGTATTGCTTTGGTGCAAAAGTAATTGCTTTTATTTTTAAAGTCTCAAATTCACTCACATACTTGCTATTTTTTACAATTTTAATTGATACATTTTTCTTAAACTAGGAATTTTTACAAAACATATGGTTGTCTTTTACTAAAAAGGTGATGGCATGACTTATACTCGTATTATATACGTTAGTTTTAAGCTCTGGTAAGTATGTGTGGCTACATCGCCGACTGCATGGCAGCGTTATTGTCAAGCTCTGAAATACTAGTTATGCGATTTAGAGATTAACTTATCAATACAGCTCCCATCCTAATATCAAAAAATCCGATGTGAAACACTCACACAACTTTCTCTTACTCCAGTTCACAAAATTATAATTGACAAATTTTATACCTGGGGTACCAAACAATGAAATTCGTCGAAAACTGAAAACGCATTTCCGGTTTACTAATTTTCTAGAAACTCGGAATTTTGCCCACTTATTTGTTTTTAATTAATTTTGTTTGGATGATGGAATTGTATAATCAACTATGATAGCACTTTAGAGAAAAACATAACCCCACTCCTGCCCCAAAAGTGCCCTTAAATGAATTTTCCCAGAGAAATGTTACAAAATAAAGTTGTGGATATTTGTATGTGTAATTTATATATGAAGTTTCAAGAAAATTGTCTGAGCCATTTTTGAGAAAATCGCGAAAAAATAAAAAATAAAAAAATCATTTAGTAAAGTGGTAATGCAAACGCACTTCCGGTTATCCGATTTTTTTCAAATTCGGAATTTCAACAATATATTTAATTCTTTTTAATATTATTTAGATGACAGAATTGTATAAGAAACTGAAATAGCACTTTGAGGAATACCTACCTCACCCCGACCCCAAAAGTGCCGTTAAATGAATTTTCCCGGAGAAATGTTTCAAATAAAATTTGTACCACTTTGTAAGTGTAGTTGATATACCAAGTTTAAAGAAAATCGTAGGAGTGATTTTTGAGAAAATCGCAAAAAAGTAAAAAAAAAACAACTAGTAAAGTAGTACTTCCGGTTGAGGAATTTTGACAGATAACGTACTGTCAGATCCCATGGTGATTTTTCGTTTTTGAGCTATGCTGTTCACATACATACATACATACACACACACACACACACACACAAACACCATTTGCTAAAAACCACTTTTTTGGACTCAGAGGATCTCAAAACGGATATTTCCGGTGAAAACTCGATATCGAAAATTTGACACGATTACAATACTTCCTCTTAATAGGAGTAAGAGAAAGTAAAATGAGAATATGTATCGGTTAAGCATGCCGGAAATAAATTTCAAACCCTCAGAAACCAAAATCGTATCATTGAACATTGTTCCTTTCTAGAAGAAAATGAAGAATGGAGTTTCATCAGAGATATTTTCCGTCATAGCCAGGGCTTCTTTTTTGTGGTGATCGACCGGTTTCGGGCGTTCGCCATCATCTGGATGCAACTGGAGTATATCAACTAAATTTGCCAAAAAGCATCCTGATGACGGGCGAACGCCCGAAACCGGTCGATAACCACAAAAAGAAGCAGGCTATCACGGAAAATATCTCTAATGCTTTCCAGCTTTGCGGAACCAACCCCAACTACTGTCGTTATTCCTGTATATAAAGCAATTGTACGGTTCTCTGTTTCTTTACTTATTGAAAATGACCATCTTATTTACACACTTAGTAATAAATATAAAACGATGTGCACGATAGTAATCAACTTTATGACAAGTATTGACTTAATCCACCTTGAAAAACATGATATAAAAGCGTGAAATAGAAAGCGAAACTTTCTCCGAAAGTAGTTAAAAAGCTCAAATGGTAAATTGAATTAAATGCGAGGCAGATCATTTTAATTTCTTTCATTTTTTTTTTTTTTTTACAAATATCATTATTTCTTCTTACTTTCCCCTCTCTTTTTATATATGCGGTTTTGTGATTTTCTAATTGAATGCTACAAGGGAATGGCATCATGAAGGTGGCAGAAGTAAGGCAAGCATACAGAGCTCAATGTGATGAGTGAAAAAGCAAACAAGATCTGTTGATGACAGCTTTGCCCTGAGATGCTCTTCAATTAAACAGTGGCGTTGCTGGATTTAAGAATGATGGTAGGAGGACGGTGGTATGCCGAGAGGGATGGATCATAAGTATCATCCTCCCTCACTCTTATCTTAATTCTCTCTCTCACTTTCTCGTGCAATATATATATATATAAACGTACATATATAGAATAGCGTCACATCTACCACCATTCCAAGTAGTGATAATTCCTAACCACACACCAATAATAGGAATAAATTAATGCCCCTAACTGAATTTTATTGACTCTAGATTTGTATACCCTTGGGTGGGATGTTAGCAACTCTAGAGACCTCCCACTACTATTCATAACCCCCTCCCCGCCACTAGCTCATTCGCCTCTCTAGTCTATTTTCCGAAACCCCTTTTGGTTAGAGATTAAGTCTTTTATTGAGCGTAAAATTGTTTATCAAAGTGAGTGTGTTTAGTGTTTGTGTGTGTATGTGTGTGTGTGTGTGTGTGTGACTGTGAGAGAGCGAGTGAGAGAGACAATGAAGAGGGGTGGGAAGGTTTTGGCGCCTCTGTTGTTGTGAAGAAAGTACACTTGTTCTGGACAGAAATGGCAATCTGTCCACACCAATACCACTCAACAAAATAAAAGGGGGGATGGCTTAGACAAGGAAATTAAACAGAATTATTTATTGTATTTTTTTTATGTTGGTAATAATATATTTTATTTGATTTAGTTACGGCTGCCGTTATAATTTTTTTTTTTTATTTAAATTTTTTACAGTCTTATCCTGTTGTTTCTTCTTCTTCACATAAAATTTATTCAGGCGGGCTTAACGTCCAACTACCTAATTAGGTGTCGTGGACAGTGGCGAAAGCACTTACTTTACTAATAACATTTTTTAAACAAATATAAAATTTAGTTATACGCTGGACTCGAACTGGGGTCCTCCCACTTACAAGTCCATGCTCATAACCACTACACCAACACCCGCCCCCACATAAAATTTAATCCATGGTTCATTTTAACTTTATGATATTAATATAAGTGTCAACTGATTCTAAAAATAAAAAATAAAAAAATTGCAGCAAATCAGGTTTGATATACTGTTTAGATAACTCCATGGTAATTGACCTAGAAGTTCCAAAATTTATTAACCGTAAGGTGTCTCTATTGATTTTATTCATTTTTTTTTTTTGACGTTTTTTATTAAACTTTCTATACTAACCATGCACATAAAGGCCTCACACTTTTAATCAGGGCTTGTGTTGCGTAGAATATATATATATGGCCCGGAGGACCATAAAATGTTGCGTAGAATATATATATATGGCCCGGAGGACCAAAAAATGGTGCGTAGGTTCAAAAAATATGTAGGTTATATGATTAAAGTGGACCGCGTTTCTCTGTAATACAATATATATATATATATATATGCGTATAATGGTGTGGTATAATTAGCTTATAAGTATATTAGCTTACCTTTTGTCCTCTTGCTCGCGCTAGGTCAGGATGTGAATCTAGGTGAAGGAGAAGAGGAATAGGCGAAAGGTATAAAGGAAGGAATTTGGGATTTACCTGGTCCACAACCTGTCTCCTTAGCGGGCGAAGATGTAGGTAGCGGGCGATACCTCTCAGAGAGAAATTGACAACAGTGAATCACGGCAAGATGATGCGGAATTGCGGGCGAATATAGATTTGCAATAAACTACAACTTTCTACTAATACTCATAGCGTATGTAATTTGCCGTGCACTGACGCTTCCTACCGTAGAGATGAACTGATTCAAAATTCTAAGTACGATAATTAGAAGGAGGGGTAATTGACCAGTACGAAAGGTGCATATTCGCACTATCTATTGGCGTCTTTTAGAAATTAAGCACGCGTAAAGCGGGTCGCATACATTGCTCCTTCCTTTTAAAAATAAGTATGTATAAGTATAAGTTGATATATTAACATATATATATATAAAGAACCAAACAGCTTGAATATAAAAGTTATTTTTAAAACTAAAAATTAATTAGTGTTAGTAAACCCACTTTAACTACTTACTCATTAATTTTAAGTTTAAAATTTTGCAAAAAGTTTTAAACTTTATGAGTTGATAATTAAGAGTAATTTTGGTTCGATATTTTTAAAAATTCGATTTTTTTCTATAAAAGTAAAAATTTAATCATTAACATTTTTCTTATTTCAATGAAAATTAATTATCACCCTTTGAGAGAAATGTGTTTTGCTCAGAAATAAGAGTTATCCTTTGATTTTTTTATTATTTCTCTCAAAATATAAAAATTGTGGCTGATAATCGGTATGTTTTTTTACTATTGGAATGCTTTTGCTAATACGCGACTGTAAACGAACAGTAGATAAAATCATATTCAATAAAATTCAAATTGAATGACCTGCGTTATACGTAGATTAACGTCTACACGTTTAGAGCAGTTATTTTTTTTTTTTTTTTGGGGGCGCATCGACAGCTTTGGTCATTAGCGCCCCTTATTCGTGTTATACATCTTCCCAATCTGTGGCCACTCGAGCTGGGATAACACCAGTACCTTATTTGGCAGCCGCCTCAATACTTTGCGCAGCAAAGTAAGGTGGAGCCGCTGGTTGTTAATTTTCTTCCCATACTTCCCCACTTAGGTCATCGATTTAGTCGACGAGGGGGAGTATGGAATATTATTGTGTCATCCCTTAATTTCTAGAACTTGTTTTTTATGGGACTCGGATGAAAACCAAGAACATCATTATTTTCCATTTGATCTTGTAAGTTTCATTGATATTCAGATATATAACTTAGTTTAAGGAGGCTATTGAAGAAACTAACTGAGAGGTGCACTTTGAACATATATTCCTACACCTTCTATAATACGATAGTCCTAAATTAAACTAAAACCTAAGGCGTTGAAATACTTTTATAAATTTTCTTTCAACCTCATGACAAAAGATAAAATACTAACCTAACCATTTATACAGCATTCTTGCTAATAAATACATTCACTCCATAAAACCGTTCACCCTGATAAATACATTCTCGCTAATAAATACATTCACGTTATAAAACCGTCACGCTAATAAATACATTCTCGCTAATAAATACATTCACGTTATAAAACCGTCACGCTAATAAATACATTCACGTTATAAAACCGTTCACCCTGATAAATACATTCTCGCTAATAAATACATTCACGTTATAAAACCGTCACGCTAATAAATACATTCACTCCATAAAACCGTTCACCCTGATAAATACATTCTCGCTAATAAATACATTCACGTTATAAAACCGTCACGCTAATAAATACATTCTCGCTAATAAATACATTCACACTAATGAATACAATCATACTAACCATATACACGAAGGGGAAAGTACTTGATATTCCTTTCCGCTTTAATAGAGGAGGTTATTGTTTTGAAATTAAATTCTTCTCAAGTTTATTTTTAATTAATTATGTATTTTTCAATAATAGGTATTAGCGAAATTATGTATTTTTCAATTTTTAGAGAAAGAAAGGATGTTTTTTTCTGAATTTGATTTTTCCCCCTCCATGGAGAAGAATAAATGGAAATTTGATTTTGTAAATTCATCAAAAACTTTTTAATTTCAATTTATCCATACAAAAAACATTATTTTATTTTCTTTTTATATTTACATGTTCAATAAATTTTAAAAATATAAAAAATTTGATGAAGACACGGTTGTACATTTAAATTTGGTATTTAATCATCTAAATTTTTCATTTTTCCAATACTTTTTGATTGTTAAAGTTTTCAATGAAAAATTAGGGAAAAATGTATCAACTGGAAAATCTCAGCATATTTATTTCATTTGACACAGCATATAATAAAATTGCAGTAAAATAAGTGGTTTCAACAGTCCAATAATTTCGTATCTTTGTCAATAAATGAAATTGAGTTTTATTTCTTAGGGAAAAATTTCCCGCTCATGGAATAACCGTTATTTATGATAGATTTATTTTTTCTCAAAAATAGTATTCATGGTGTGATTTTTGATAGTTTGACTAGATAATAAAAGTCCCAATCTTAATATAAATAAAAAAATGATTTCTAAAGACAAAAAATAAAAATCTAAGTCATGATATGATTTTTTACAAAATATAAATAATTATTGATTTCAATCCCTCTTTTTTATTTTTGGGGAGTTCTTTAGCAGCGGTAATCTTTCTCTGAAGCTGGAGGTATTACGAAATACGTTTAAGTTCTACTGACCAAAAATGATATGATCACTGTATGGTGATGGTGAAATATGTAAATAAGATACAAGACGCTGACATTGGACAATTTATATTTTAAACGATATAATTAGAATAGAGAAGAGTGTATAGAGTGTTGAGATGTGAAGTGGAGATGATGACGGTTGATTGGTAGCGTGATGAATGTAGAATGGTATAACGTTGTTAGTCGCTCGAAGAGTATGATATGAACAATTTAGAACTCTTGCTTGTTTTAACGCTGCTGAGCTGGTGTGGCTAGTCAAGTTTGTGGCTTGGTCAAGTTTAATGTAGCGACTGATGTTTATTCTTTAAAATTTACCTGGTGACTGGCTGGCTGTTAAGCTGCTCATGATAGTCAGCTTTATTCGATTTTTCTTACCGGTATAGATAGTTATAGATGAGAAATTGGCTGTCAAAGTTGAAGCCTATTCGCCAAGACGTGTCTCTACACGGCGAAACAGAGTTGCTGACGATTGGTTCTATTACAACGCCAAGTTGGAAGAAAATCGGGAACCGAAAGTGCAACTTTACAAAGAGGTTTTCCAGATTTTCTTGTAACATTTTTATTATTATTATTATTATTATTATTATTACTATTATTATTTTTATTATTTTTAAATTTAAGGCGCGTCAACATCTATTGTCATTGACGCCTGAAACCTTCTCAGTTCACTGCCGGCCAAACTTTTATTCCATTCCAGTTGACGAAATCTTCGCCTAAACTCAATACAACGGAAGCAACAAAATCTACATAGGTGAACGCAATTCCACAAAGAGGTACTAGCTTCCGGTATACCAGATAAGTTTCTCTTTTTCAATAATTATATTATGATACATTCTCATATTCTTGATATTGAGAAACTTCATTACTCTAAATTTTTGTGCAATTGTTTATTCTCTACAATAAAATGTTCAGAAAAAAAAACAAACAAAAAAACTAAAGTTGTTGGGTTAACAATGTGGACTTTTTCTTCATAAACTTCACACGACTGGAAAATAAACTGTGGACATTTCAACGCTCAAAACTTTACTCCGGTAAGGTCCATTATTTTTATTATTTTTTTTTTTTGACATGCAATGAATATATATTCATATATAAAGCCATCAATAAGTTAATTTTAAACAAAAGGTACACCTTATATGAATATAATTTAACAAAAGTGTACTTGAGGTATTGGATTTTTGCTTGTTGAATGAAGCACATTGAATATTATAGAGGGGGGAAAAAAAAGTTAAAATTAAAATTAGAGTAACTTCCTAAGTAGTTAATGTTAAGTTCTTGGAGTGGCCCTTTTTTTCACCTGCTTATTTAAGTCCCTGAAACTCTTGAAGAGTTTAAAGTTCACAGAAAAGAAAAAGTAAAGTGGTCAAAGTCGATTGATGGGGGAAAGATTGAAGTTCTCACGCTTTTCGTGGGTGTGTGGGTATGCTTGCAAGTTTCATTGCGATGGAGAGAGAGACAGAACATCTGCTGTATATAACTCAAGTGGCCACTACAAATCCCCCCCTAGGAAAACTCTTTTCTGTACATTGTAACGAATTTACCAGCCGTTCTATTGTTTTTTACAGTCAATTGATAATAATTCAATGGATTCTATTGAATATCTTTCAACCATGATATCAAAGAAATCACAATTTATATTTCAAAAAGGAGTATATAGGCGCCATTTATAATATTGCAATGCTGGTATATATTCACACACATAAAAAAAGGCGCAGAAATATGTAAAAGTTTCCCAAGGGGGATTGATTTATTGAAATTGAAATTTTTATATTCAAAAAAAGGTTTCAAATTTTCGCCTAAACAATGCTTTAATTGTTTTTCTTATACTCGATAAACAGATAAAATGAGAGGAATTTCATGTAGGGGTAAGCTCGGGTGAATAGGGACAGTTTTGGTATTTCGTTTTACACAGCCGAAACAAGCCTATCTCGCGATTAACATCTGCACTTGATGTATCCGGAAACCACTAAGCATCGCTCCAGGAGTAGTTTTAGTTTTCTGTTAGTTCAAAACCAATACCCGATGTTGAAGGCAAGAGAAACATTATTGAAATAATTGTTTAACTGTTGCTCTGGTTAATTTGTTTTCGTGAATGTTGAATTATAGAGTAAACCACTGAAAAGAGGTTATGCTGTTTCTGTTCATGAACATAGGTTATTTGTTACCAACCTTTGAAAACTCAAGACTATGCTACTTTGGGTTGAAATTAAGGCTCATTTTAAGCTCATTTTGATTAAACTATTGTTGATGCATAATGCCCCACATTTGACCTCTCAGACAACATTTTTCTCATTTTCTTTTTTATTATTCTTTCACGGATAGTAAAATAAAGATAATAAGTAACAATAAAGATAATATGAGTAATGATAATAGTAATAAGTAATAATAAAGATAATGGGAGAAGCGTTTGTCATGCTGCACATCTAATTGGAGTGCCTCGTTCATTTCTTCACCGTCGTCTACAAAGTCGTAGTCATTTTTTTGCATTCTTACGTGTATGAATACTGTTGGAAATTCCATTCTGCCAATGGCAATATTTAAAGGCAAAAAAAAGATACTGCTGAATTTTCCTATGGTTTTCCTAATTGCACTTTTTTAACAATGCAGCTCAGGTCCAGGGATAAATGAACTTGCGTTTCTAAACTGGTTGCGTCATTTTCAAGCCCATCGTTTTCCTGGAAAATGTCTGTTGTTTCTGGATGGACATGTTTACCACAAAAGTTTTCAGGCATTGAAATTTTGCGTGGAAAACGATATACATATGATTTGTTTGCCTAGTCATACAACGCATCTGCTTCAAACCTTAGTTAGGTCATTTTTCACGCCATTTAAATCATATTATGAGGTATTCTCAGTATACCATCAAACGTAACTTACAACACTTTAAAAAAAAAAACACAAAGACACTTCAAAAAAATATTGTTTTGAAGCTGTTCCAAATCAACCCTTACTAACAAGGATGAATAGGGACATGTAGCACACTGCATTGTAAACTTTATTGCTTGATTATAAAAATGATGTATACTGTAATACGTTTACTTAAATATCATGCTAAAATTTATATTTCAGGATTCACTTACAAATAAAGCCAGAATATGGAATTTTCAAATTTTGTCCCGATTCACCCGAGCACTTACCCTAAGCAAATCTATATAGGAAGATAAGAATTAGCTGTGCGATAAATAAAATTTACATAATAACACAATTCATTGGCTGTATAATTAAATTGAATGTTGAAATATTTAAGAATAAACAAAAACCTATATTTTGCATAACACCCCACATTTTGACTTCTCTCAAAAAAAAAACTCATTCATTAGAGATATTTAATCATTATATATATATATATATAATAGAATCTACCTTATGACCCTACGATGATGGCAAAAAATGTTTCACTATAATAATATCGTCAAATATTAGATTTAAAATAGTTTAAAAAATCTGGTGTGAAACACTCACACAACTTTCTCTTACTCCAGTTCTCAAAATTATAATTGACATACAAGTTTGTGTACCAAATTTAATGAAATTTCTCTTCAGTCGAAAACTGAAAAAAAAATAACTGTCCAGTAAAAGCGCACTTCCGGTATATTAATTTTCTTGAAAGTTGGAATTTTAGCCATCTATTTATTTTTAATTAATTTTTTTTTAGATTATAGAATTGTATAATCAACTATGATAGCACTTTAGAAAAAAAATATAACCTCACTCCCACCCATAAAAGTGTCCTTAAATGAATTTTCCCAAATAAATGTTTTAAATAAAAGTTGAAGATCTTTGTATGTTTAGTTTATATATGAAGTTTCAAGAAAATCGTTGGAGCCATTTTTGAGAAAATCGCGAAAATGTGAAAAAAAATCATTTAGTAAAGTGGTAATGTAAACGCACCTCGGTATGCGATTTTTTTTAAACTCGGAAATATCAACAAACATATTTAATTTTAATTAACATTATTTAGATGATAGAATTGTCTAATAACTGAAATAGCACTTCAGATGAAAACCTAACCCTACCTCTCTCCTAAAAGTGCGCTTAAATGAATTTTCCAAGAGAAATGTTTCAAATAAAAGTTGTAGCTGTTAGTATGTGTAGTTGATATCTTAAGTTTAAAGAAAATCGTTGGAGCCATTTTTGAGAAAATTGCAAAAACGTAAAAAAAACAAAAAAACTAGTAAAGTGTTGGTACTCTCGGGTGAGGTTGAGGAAAACAAAAATTTTTGTGGGACAGATGACCCACTGTCGGGTTAAATGGTGCATAACTAAACGGAAGCGTCACGGTTGAACTTTTCTACAGTTTTCATTTTGAGCTATGATGTTCAAAGACATTAGCACACACAACAACAACACACACCACACACACACACACACACACCACTGCTAAAAACCACTTTTCTGGAATCAGGGGACCTCAAAACGGATATTTCCGGTGAAAACTCAATATCGAAAATACGAAACAATACGGTTATAATACTTCCTCTTACTAGGAGTAAGAGAAAGTAAATTCCATGCGAAAAATTTCACCAGCTGCAAACATCTATCCAGATTGTACAATCTGTTCCAAATAATATAGTGACCAAAACTTTAGAAATAAAAATACTTGACAGTAGATTAGTTCAAGTGTGGTGACCATCTAAAGAAAGAGACACCAGCTGCATTAACAAAAATAACAAAGGCTATATGGACAAACATCCTTCTTTTACTGAACCTTCTTAATTCATATAACAGACTAAAGAAATGGAGCTAGTTCTTTTAGAATGGTAAGTGGACCAAGTCGAATTAGTTACACATTGGAGATAGACTGTACAGCTTGTCAACTTTATTGGCATAAAGTTTACCCCTAGTATTTAGGGGTGTGAATTTTCTATAGTCTTTATTTCTTTGTAAAATTCTGGACGAAACGTTGAAATATTATTTATGTACATTTTAAAAGCTTTTCTTATTGATTAAAAAAAAAACACTATTCACTAATATAAATGATTAGGTCAGCAAAATTTTTCAAATCTGGACCTCATACCTTTCTTTTACGTTAATTTTCCCAGTTATAATTTGATAAATTCTCTTAAAAAAACAGAATTTGCATCGAAGGTTTAGTTCCATAATTTTTAACGTAAGATAGGACGGTGAAGGAAACCCTAAAATCTCATTTCCGCTACAACCACTTTCTTTCTTTTTTTTCTGGGGCGCTACAGTCCTAAAAGGACCTGGGCCTCCTCAACCAGCTTCCTCCATTCCTCTCGATCATGGGCTCTCAAACGCCATCTACGTACGCCCATGCTCCTCATGTCCGCCTCCACATCATCGAGCCACCTCATACGAGGCCTCCCTCGATGACGTCGGCCCCCGGGAGTGCCATAAAGCATCCTTCTAGGCAAGCGTTCCGGCTCCATCCGCTCCACATGACCCAACCACCTAAGGCGTCCTTGCTTAATGAAGGCTACGAGGTCCGGTTCCTGGTATAGATCCTTCAACTCTACATTCGACCTAATCCTCCACCGATCTCGCTCCTTCACTGGCCCGTAAATCTTTCTAAGTATCTTCCTCTCCCAGGCATTCAGAGCTCGCTCATCTTCCCTTGTCAATACCCACGTTTCACTTGCGTAAGTACCTACTGGTCTTATCACCATCTTATATACCAGTAGCTTTTGCACGTGTAGATAACGCTTTAAATCGCAACATATTGTGAATCGCGAAATAGCATCTATTGCCTGCCGCGATACTCGCCTTAATGTCAGAGCTAACGTCATTCTGCTCGGTAACAACCGCTCCTAAATATTTAAAGCCTTTTACCATCGCAAATTTATAGTTCATCATCTCGATGAAATCTTCTTCATTGCCCGGGTTTCTTGCGGTTTTCATGTATATCGTCTTATCCGCATTTATTTGTAAACCGAGCTTCTTTGCCGCTTCTTCAAACTCCTGAAAAGCTCCAGCTAAGGCATTCATAGTGCGCGCCGTTATAACCACATCATCGGCGTAAGCCATGTGCTGAGTGAGACGATTGTAAATAGTCCCATGTGGGTTTGTGCGAATGGCCCTTATTGCTAGTTCTAGGACCATATTAAATAGAATGGGTGAAAGAGGATCCCCCTGTCTAAGGCCTGAGTTTACCTCAAACTCTAGTTTTCCCTGAATCTTTACACGACATCTGGTGCTTTCTAGAGTCATTCTGGAGAATCTAATTAATTTCTCCGGTATTCCCAACGATACAACCACTTAAAAACAATAAATTATTCTAGATAATAGATAATTATTCTGAAACAATAAATGTTTCAGATAAAAGTTTATATATTTATAGCGAAATTGTATGGATACCGTAGTTTCCAGGAAGATTTATGGAAGCGTTTTCATGAAAATCACAGAAACTGAAAAACTTATACAGTGAGCATTTCGGATTAACTAATTTTTTCAAAGTTAGTGTTTTTTATCAGGGATTTTATCCGTCATAGCATTCATGTTTTTGTTACACCCTTAGCGGTTTCAGATTTTCATCCATCATAGAGTAAGCTATCAAATTTTGTGTAAAGAGCTGTATTCAACTTAATGTTTCATTACCATGTTCTAGAAAAAATAGAAATCTAGAAACACAAAACTATCCACAAAAACATAATGAATGATCAAATAAATTAAAACTCAGACACTCTCTGTAAGGTCATTCCCCCACTTAACTAAATTCAAACATACTAACAAACCATCTAGAATAAAAGACGTACCTTTGTATATGTTACGCTCAAAGACCGAAAATGCTCATTGAGCGAAAAAACTGCTCATAACGCGTTGTGGTCACTGTAAAACATCCACATCGCGAAATTTGTGTTATGGCTCTTATGAAAACGAGTTGTTGCAATCACAAAAAGACCACATAGTGAAATTCATGTCGTGGCTATCATGCTATACGACCACAACGCATTGTGCCAATGAAGAAAAGCCATGACGCGTATGGAACCATATTAGAATACGACGCGCAGTGATTTGCGATATGGGTCCTACTAGTCTGGAAACTTTTTTGGTAGATATCCTTAGGAAATATTTTTTATCCTGTAATAAGTACCAGACAGACAATGTCCTTAATGCGCTTTCTGCTGCTAAAAATTGAAAACCTCTGCATGACGTATTGTCATTATTAAATACAATATAAAGAAATCGTGTATTTTTTCATCATTATCCATTTTCCTTGATTCTTCTATAACTTCAGTAATATCTTCCCACGTTTGAATTCTGTAGTTTGTCAACTTTGTAGTGACCACGAATTTCACTATGTGGTCTTTTTGTGATTCGTCATTTTCTATATTCTTCACGTTTTCTTGAACATCATTTTTGACGGAAGGTAGAACCACTTCTTGTAAATCTTCTTCAGTTTCTATGGAAGCGTACACATCACCAGGAATAGATGTATCTGCAAAAGCTATTTTTTGTGGTAATCCAAACATAGCTTCGTAAGGTGCTTAACCTGATGCGCTTAGCATGATGTAGGTTTTATTTTTACTCTGAATAAATCTCAATCCTTGAAGATAGATGAATCGCTGCTTTGAAGATAGAGACTGGTTGTTTTTTTTTAAGAAGCTGAGACTGTTTTATTTCTTTCATTAAGTAACATTTCATATTTTTCTGTACTCATGATAGAACAGGGATCAGTGCTTCTTTCCACAAACTCACGTAATTTATCATAAAACACTTCTTTTTATTGGTCATGGTTAGCGCTGATATAGCATGAAACAGACAAGAAATGAATAAACAACTCTATTAATGGTTTAATGCGTCGTTGTACTCAAGCCGACAAGTTACAACCTGTCCGTCTCGTGACATGGTTACACCAACTAGTGCTCAGAACGCGTCATTACTTTTGCCACAATGCGTTGTGGTCGTATGAATGCGTTGATAGCCACGACTATGAATTATGATAGAATTTCAGTATGTGGTTTTTTGTGAGTGCCACAACGCGTCGTGAGCGTTTTCATAAGAGCCATAACATGAATTTCGCGATGTGAATGTTTTACAGTGACCACAACGTATTGCGAGCTGTTTTTTCGCTCAATGAGCATTTCCGGTCTTTGTGCGTAACATATACACGCACACATACGCACAAAACAGACGTAAATACATTTAACAAAAAAAGGCATGATTGTTAAAATAAAACATGTTGCATTCACCTCTTATTAAATTTCTTTCTAGTTTATCGAAATCAATTTTGCTTCCCCCGTTATATTGCAGATTATTTTTATAATGTATTCCTGTAATTTCCTACCCTCCCTATTAAAGACTGCCTTTAATATGCATACAGATTATTTACATCTGCCTCAACATGTTACTAATCTCATTTAAACATAAATAAGCATGACAAATAAAAACAAATACGTTTTCCCTTGCTCCTAATTATTTATTTTAATAACATCTCACTGAAACTTGATATTTTGTTTTATTGCTTTACTGAAAGAATACATTAATCTTCTTTTTATCGCGAGTTTCTTAAAAAAAGGCTTTCATTAAACTTGTTATGCCTAAAAGTCTTGAAAAAAAGCTTCAACTTTTTTTTGGATTTTTTTTTTGGTAAAATCATTTTAGGTGGTTCTAAGGGTGACGTTAATTATTCATTTTTAAATATTATAATATTTATATTCATATATAGATGTAATAAAAATTCATGGTGACTTAAGGCTTCCCTCTCTAAAGTGGCATTTTTATCTTTTGATCTATCTCAGGGATGCGAAAACTTCTCGAACCAACCCCAAAATATTGATTAAAATGCAAACTTGCACCCCTCCAAAGGGGGGGGGGATGCGCACGTAATTTTACATCCTTATGATCTACATAATATTAATAAGAATTTAATGTCAAAATTTCGAGTTTGAAGAAAATTGGTGACTAATTGGCGACTTTACTTTTTCCGTTTTCACTTCAGGGTTTTCAGTTATTTTTTTTTTGCATTTTTCTTTATGAGAACCAACTGCAACGAGTATCTTTAAACATGCTTTACTAAGTACACATTGTCACATCTCTTTTATTTAAAACTTCAAGAAAAAAAAAAGAAGATTTTAATGGGATCCCGCTTCTCATAAATAGTATTTTTATGTCTGGGATTTTATGGGTAGGCTGCAATGCCTGGGTTCGAGTCCCCCCCCTGTGTCATTCTAATTCTAAGTCTATGTCTGGGATTTTATCCATTGCAGTATGATTATTTTTGTTGCTTTTGACCGGTTTCAAAT
Organism: Triatoma infestans; assembly: GCA_011037195.1. NCBI lineage: Eukaryota > Metazoa > Arthropoda > Insecta > Hemiptera > Reduviidae > Triatoma > Triatoma infestans. The sequence continues at coordinate 20,776 of JAAEAF010007238.1, forward strand.
TCTCATCCAGCGTCAGAATAAGTCTGTCAAGTTCGTGTAGAGAATTCACTTCAGTTTAGGGTTCTATCACGCACTACACTAGTTGATTGTACGCGGGTGGTTATTCGGTTATAGTGGTATGTATATGCACGTGTATAATAATAAAAAGAAATGAGCAAGAATTATAATTAGAAATTAGTGTATAATGAATAGTGGCTTTTGAAAAGTAATTAAAATTAAATTTTTTAATAATAGTGTAATGTATAAATGCTCTGTGTTTTGTCATGATATTTTTTAAATATAAGGTAGGTGCAACGATAAGAAATTTGAAGAGTAGATATTATTAAAGTTCGTGAGGTTCGGCCATAAGTAAAAACAAGATGAATTACTGCCAACATTTCGATAAATTTATTACCTTTTTCAAGAGGAAAACGTATTCTGAATGTGAAGTGTGTAAAGAGTAATGCAAATGTGTAACGATCTTCTTCAAAGTGTCATTACACAAACTATCTCCTTCAATTATTGATTGGACAGTGGCCACAGTTTTTTTATTAAATAAGGTTATAGTATTTCCAGGGAGCTCATCATCTCCTATATTTTTCCGCCCCCCTTGAAAAGGTTTCTTCCACTTTTGAACAGTACCCTGCTTTAGGGGATCCTCGCTGTAAACTATTTTCTATCTCGCATGATATCTGACGTCTTCCACTTATTGTTTTACACAAAACTAAACAAGTTTTGTATAAACTACAGCTACACCGAAGATTTGTGCAGTAGAAGAAAGAAATGAAAGAAAATAAGAATTTTGAAAATAGTTTAGTGAAATAATCTTGTGAATTTAGCTAGTTCAAATAGTGTATTTTAGTGAAGGGAAGAGAGCCAGGTACTATAATTTAGGTCAATGCAAACCAAGAGACAAAGGGCAAGAAACAGTTAGGGTAACACAATACACTCCCTCCAGACATACCAGCATTATTTGAAAAGATTTGAACTAGCAATTAGAAGACATTCTTTCAAGAACAGTCTGTATTTTGGTATCAAACAAGAAAAGTCTGAATCAGACATTCTGCGAAGAGACATCAGTGCCAGTTTAAGTTAAATCAATCTAGCTAGATTCAGTATACTTATAAGCATATTATTATGATATTGTATAGTATTTAAATTCACTTAGAGAATATATCTATTTTAAAACCAGTGTGATCTCTTGATTATTTCTAATACTTCTCTCTTAAACATATACACTCACAAGCCCTTTACAAACCGCTCGGGCTACAGAAACTATTACTACTACTAAACAACATCCACCCCAATTACATTTCATTTGTATAAACTACACTGAAGACTGGCAATGCACTCACAAGGCTCCGGCTGCCAATGTCCACAGATGTTGGCGCCCCATAAAAAAAACAAAATGTGGTGTGAATCACTCACAAGAATTTCTCATAATCCAATTTTGTAGTAACATAATCTGTAGATTTTCAAATTCTAATATATAACGCTTCTTCTTCTTATTATAATTTATTTGTTTAATTGCATTAATAATTAGTGTGATTCCATTTTTTGATGTTGCTGCGAGTAACTAGATTTTGATTGAATTAGCTAATGCATAGATTTCAATCTTTACAATACTCTTCAATACTTTGTGAACTACGACACATACATAAACTTAATATAATGTATAGCTAAAAAAAAGTTTTTTAACTAAATATTATGAATTCCTTGGAGAATTTTTTTTTTTTTATGTTTAACATCAATTTTATTTTGTTCCATCAAGTACAAAATGGCGGATCTTGCCTAATTCACTTTCGCTTTCTTTTTCAACAATGGAATGAAAATGATGAATTTTTTTCTATATAGTTGATATTTAAAGTATAAGGCTCGTTGGAGCCGTTTTATAGAATGTAGCAGCAAACTGAAAACTACTTTCAGTAAAAAGGCACTTCCGGTCATCCGATTTTCTTAAAATTTAGAATTTCAACAACATATTTAATTTTAATCAATATTATTTAGATAAAAGATTTGTGTAATAAACTGTAATAGCACTTTAGAGGTAACCATAACCCCACTCTTCCGCCAAAAATGCCCTTAAATGAATTTGCCTGGAGAACAGTTTCAAATAAAAGTTGTAGTTCCTTGTATGTTTAGTTGATATTCCAAGTTTAAAGAAAATCGTTGGAGTTTTTTTTTTTTTTGAGAAAGTGACAAAAAACTGATGAAACACTTTCAGTAAAGTGGTACTTTCAAATTATACGCGAAATCTTCGTGACTGATGCGGTGGTAGTCGACCTAAACGGAATACCAAGTTTGAGCTTCTGCAACTTTTTGTTTTGTGGTACTCTTTTCACACACATACAGACCATTTTCTAAATACCACTATTTTGGGCTCAGGGGACTTTAGAATGTGTATTTCCGGTGAAATCTCAATTTTGAAAGTCTGGCACGATCGCAGTATTTCCTCTTACTACTACTAGGAAGTAACAAAACAAATTAGTGACTATTTCTCCAAGTTTTATTAGTAAAAAACTGGACGTTTCGGGCCTAATGAGGCAATCTTCAGCAATACTAAACACAGTGACATACATTTCTAACTAACCTTATTGTTGGATTATTAACACAATGTTACTGGATTATAACGTATTTTTGATTCTGTAACATAACCTTATAATGGTATTATTTGGATAATATTTCTCTTTGGTAGGTTACATGCACAATCTGAGTGAATTAGTTAACCAGATTGCTAATATAACCTCTAACAGAGACAAATTTATTCTAAGGGTTTCAATAAAGTTATGTTACAAATGTCAGTAATGTTTTTAGAATTGCTAAGATGGCCTCATAGGCCGAAACGTCCAGTTTTATTTTCTTTTAGTTCTGGTAAGAGGAAGTATAGAGATCGTGTCAAATTTTAGAAATTGAGTTTTCATCAGAAATACATGTTTTTTGAGGCCCCTTGAGTATGAAAAAAGTGTTTTTAGCGAATGGTGGTGATGTGTGTGTGTGTGTGTGTGTGTGTGTGTGTGTGTGTGTGTGTGAACAAATATCTCAAAAACGAAAAATTGCAGAAAGTTAAAACTTGGTATTCCGTTTTGGAACTACATTTGACACGTAAGTTATAAGCAAAATCCATCAACCGAAAGTGTAACTTCTGTAATGGATTCCAGAAATTATATCTATAAATATATTTTATTTGAAGAAAATCATTATTTGAAGGATATTCTAACATTCGCTGGCAAAAGAGTAAACCCAGGTAGAAGACCACCGTTACAGAAGAGTTCTGTCTTTTTGCCCCTTCTCACAGGGGAGGATTTGAACTACGAAGAGAAAGCATTCTTTCAAGAGAGACAGTCTAAATTCTGTTTTAAAACAGGACAACCTGAATTAGACATTCGCGGGGAACTCTTGTATCAGGAATCGCTCTCTTAAAGTCAGTGCCATAGAAGATCACCGTTACAGAAGAGTTCATAGACCTTAGTCACCTTTGTCTTTTTGCTCCTTCTCACAGGGGAGGATTAGAACTACGAAGAGAAAGCATTCTTTCAAGAGAGACAGTCTAAATTCTGCTTTAAAACAGGACAGCCTGAATTAGACATTCGACCGGAACACCTGTATCAGGAATCGCTCTCTTTTGAAGGGGGGCCAATCCACCGCGACCCTTTCTGAGCTATTGTGCTATGCCCCCTGGGTTCCTCAGGCTATTGCCCACAGCACCCGATCAGATGTGCTTCTCTGAACACCCGTTCTACAAAACCTCCATCAGGTTGAGATCCCTGAGGAATCCCAATACCCTCACGGGCTCTAGAGAGAGGGTATATCCCCTCCTCCACGTGGTAGCTACCCAGGTTCTTGAATCTTCTTTGAGTGGCAGCCTCTCAGACTGTTAGGAGATGTAGTGGTGTTTCCTCTAGCACCCTACAGAATCTGCATGAGCTTTCACTTTCCAAACCCAGCTTCACCAGGTGTCCTCTAAGTCGGCAATGCCCCGTGAGAAAACGCGTATGAACGCGGAGCTTGTTCTTGCTCAATCCGATGCAGGCCTTCGATCTCCGTTGGTTATAATTTCCCGAACAGATCTTAGCCAGCCGCAAACCGGAGATGGAGTACCAGAGTTGAGATCTCCTTTTCTCCTCCTCCTTCCTAAGTTCCTCCAACCCAGCAAAAAGTTCCGGCCCTAGGAGCGGGGTCCTAGCGCCTAACTTGGCCAGGGCGTCGGCCATCTCATTCCCTTCAATGCCAACATGGCCCGGCATCCACCACAGGGTAACTTTGTTCCTCCTGCCTAGGTTATTAAGTTTACCTAGGCATTCCCAGACCATTTTAGAGCTGATAACCGGTGCACTCAATGCTCTAATGGCTGCTTGACTAGAAGACCACCGTTACAGAAGAGTTATAGAACTTAGTCACCTTTGTCTTTTTGCCCCTTCTCACAGTGGAGGATTAGAACTACGAAGAGAAAACATTCTTTCAAGAGAGACTGTCTAAATTCTGCTTTAAAACAGGACAGTCTGAATAAGACATTCGACCAGAACACTTGTATCAGGAATCGCTCTCTTAAATTCAGTACCAGTTTAAGTGTTAACATTTTGAGTTAAATCAACCTACCTAGTATCGATAATATATTAATAAGTTTATACATACATTGCAATTAACTTGTAGTTATTATTTTAAGAGAATACATTTTTTATTGTTAGCAGTGGTGACTACTTACTTATTTCTTAATACTTCTCTCTCTATCTTAAAACAATATACACACAAACCCTTTATAAAACCGCTCTTGCTACACGCTACTACAAACATACAACACAAACATCAACTACATTTCACTTTACTGATTTTTTTTTCCTTTCATTTTTCGCAATCTTCTGGAAAAACAGTTTCAATGATTTTCCTTAAACATCGTATATTATTTATGCAGATCATTCTTTATCATTTTTATTTGAAACATTAAAAAAAAAAAAAAAAAAAAAAAAATTGATTATAAATAGTTGTGCTGAATTCGTGGCATAAATTTCAAATGTTACTTATAAGCAATTGGTGCCATGGTTTTGGTGCACTGTACTGGCCACAATATACTTACTTCTCGGCCTACCAAGATTAGTAGTAGGTATTTATCCCTCCACCACCACCTTTATGTTAGAACAAATATGTAAAATTTGAAGTTTAATGAAAATTTGTCATTTTTATATAATGTATTGTAACGCAGCTACTAGTGCCATCTAGGAGAGAATGCAGGTACCTCAAGTTCTCCTAGTGGCCGCTAGGCAGCGCTGGCGGCGCGCTCTAGCTCTTTTTAGAAGAATCGAGAAGATTCTAGACCCTTCTCCACCGGTATCAATAGTGGGACCACAGTCAGTCTGAGAGAGTTTTCTTGTTACAAACAAAGCGTACGTTTGTGAAAAGTGTATAAAAAGTGAACAAAGTGAACTTTTGTGGTTTAAACTCTGAATTAATTATTATCAAGTGTTATATTTATAATTTATTGTGTAAAACAATAAATTGGTGTTTTTCTTATTGAAGTTTAGAGTATTTTATCTATACGAACCCACTTAGAACTGGTTGCAGTAGCTAGTTTAGAGGGAAAAACGTTACAGTATTATTTAACAGGAGTAAAAGAAATTCAATGAATATGTTTCGTATCAGATTTGTTTATAAAAAAAAACTTAGAAAAATGGTCACTAATTTGTTCTTAGTATATTTGGATATATTGGAATTTTAAAGAAACTAGGAATAAGAGAAAGTAAATAATAAAAAGAATTAAAACTAATTCGGAAAAAAACTGAAAACAAAAAAATAATTCAATAATATTACGCTTTAAATAACATCTGGAAAATATTTGAAAATATATTTCAACAATGAATATTTCTGGTTGACATTATATGCTCTATATATTTAATATTAAAATAGAAATCATCTAAATTGTTTTCAAAACAGAATTAAATTAATTTATCTTTTTCTAAAGAATCTGTTGATGAAAATATGTACATCCAATGTGGAAAGAAGATAAAATATGTATGTAAATGATATGAAAGAAAATATGTGTAGAAAGAGTGGTGTAACTGAATGTGAAGTGTGTGTGTGTGTGTGTGTGTGTGTGAGAGAGAGTGATGTAAGTTTATAATGAAAAGCTATGTGAGAATTCTGAATGTTGGTGCGTATATATGTGTGCGTGTGTCGCAAAATGAGAGGAATGAGGAAGTGGGAGAGAAAGATAGAGTGAGAAAGCTATCTCATTTCCGTTTTTCACTGGGGGGGGAGGGGGAGAAAGCGTTTGTGGTTTGTTGTCGCCAGCAATCGTCTAGCGAACAAGAAGCCCCTGTCGTTCGTACAGTTAATTAGGAAACACATTGTTCTGAGGTAATCGCCCTTCAACGATATTCTCACTTACCTCTTTATTATCATTCTAAAATATTTAATTAAATCACTTACTTTATAGGTTAAAGTGTACTTGTATATATGCGCGTTTGTATGTATTTATATGTATTGTGATTTTTGGTATTTACTTGTTTGTATATGAAAGACGGGGATAATGTGTCGTCACCAAGGGAATATCTAAAGAACTTTGTCACTTTTCTCTTCATTTTCATATATATATATATATAGTATATACTGTATATACATGTATATATATATATATATATATAATATTTACAAGGTTTGTTCACAATCAACTCACCCCTTATCTTGTATATGTCTATGTAAAAGTACATGTAGGAAGAGGGAGTGATATAAAACCAGAGGTGGCTCAATTTCCTCCAGTCAAAAAGAAAACAACCAAAAAAAAAAAAGGTCTCGAGTTCGAGTTTTGTCCAAAGTCTCTTAAACATTTCTCCAAACCGAAAACCTTTCTATTATTCCAAGTTTTCCCACAACAACAACGCTATAACAACAACAACTACAAACTGCCATTGCAATCTTCCCTTAATATCTGTCACATTCAGGCGATATTTTTAACTCCCCACCCCCCACCCCACCCACCTTCTTTTTTAACCACTCCACTCTTTCAAACCATCACTTCCTCTTTCTTTGACAGTATTCTCTAAATATATGTGCGGGCGATTGTGTATGTGTGTGTGCATGTTTGAAGATTGGACGCCACCGCAGACTTGACGATGATTTTCACTTGTAAAAGTAATATTGAAAAATGAATTGAAAAGAATAAAAAAAAAAATGGGGGGGGGGCAGCACAAATAATATGGTGACTAAAACTTCCGAAAAGATTTGTTATTAATGATTGCTTTTAAAAGAATACTTTTAACGTTTTTACTATAGCTTTCTAAATCAGGTATTATTAAAGAAGAATTTTTGCTTTGATTTGTTTTCAGAGAATTTACAACTAGTTCCTCAAAAGATCTTGGTTAAGATAAGACATTCTCATAGGCCTTCGCCTCCCCTACATGACAAAGTGCAAGATTATAAGACCTCTGGCAAGCCCAAAGCCAGTATAATTCTTAATAAACAGATTTAATGATAACTTGCAGCTGGCACTTTGTTCCGGCGATTTCGTTGCAGCAATCATCAAAGAGATGGTAGCCTGCTTTTTTTTTTTTAAATTCCCACTAGAGGGCAGTATAGGAGGTCGCGCTCATCTCTGCTTGTACATAATACAACCAATGTGTAATAATTTGCCAAATCACAGACGGACAGATTAAGAACTAATGCGTAAAAAATCAGCTGTATACAATATTTACATTTCCTTAATTAAATGGTAGTCTGCTCCGCCTACTTTCCAGGTGAGGATCTGTCCTGTTCGCCTAATCTCTACTACAGATAAAGAACCCATTTTTAACACGGTAACCATTAAGGATGTGTAGGATTTAACCCTAACCATTTGCAGGCTGAGTACTCAATGAAGAACTGGCACCATCCTGTTCCAACCACAGACAAATCAGATTTGACCACGACCCCCTCCCACTGTTATAGGCATCATACAGGAATTCTTGGAAATTGATCGAGAGATCAATTGGGAAAAACGCACAAATTCCCTTAACAACAATTTGGTAAAGGAAACTCATGGAGGATGATGGGAGGAGAGTCTTGAGTAGATAGAAGAGGCGATCATGCATGGCCTTCTAAGAGAACTGTCCACCAGAACTGGAGGGTCTACAGAAATGCACTCACGCTGTTAGACGGCCAAGATAAGCTCATGGAGAGGTCTTTGAGAAGATCAAAAATGTTTCTTCGTATGCCAAAATCCATAGAGCCTTAGCTAAACAAAGTATTGCGGGTTATGTGGGAAAGGATCTTCAAGAAGGTGGAGGGAACCTTCACTGCTTCGGAAGAGAAAAGTCTAGATCTCCTACAGAAGTCCCCGTGGAAAGGCACACCAGACCAGGATTGGAGAAAATCCTTTCCAACATTAGGAGAAGCAGTTTATGCTTACATAATTTTTAGTTTTTGAGTTATTTTGTTCGCATTGAGATACATAGGACACACACACACACACGCGCGCACACCATTTGCTGGAAACAAACAAAAACGCGCCAACCTCAAAATATCTTTCAGTCTTCGGAGCTATTGTCGTGCAGAACACTATGGTCTTCGGGTTGAGACCCTCTCCGCTGTTTGGCATTTGATGTAACCGCGTCATATTACGATAGGCTGCTTCTAAATAATTGTTGATTTAAGTTTTAGAATTAAATACTCAAGCCTCTTCTGGTACTTATAATATATTACTTTTTTATTGTATTTTATTTTATTTGGTCTTCCGGCTATTCTTCTTTTAGCAGCTCAGTATAAATGTACATTATACACAAAAGTATATTTTCCAAAGGATGCAAAGTCCGTCAGTTCAGGGCAGAAAGCCAATGCTCTCCGGTCATATCATCTTCATTACATACCAAAGGGGCAAAGTGAACTGTCTATAATCCTATGCGGGGCAGGTAGGTGCTTCTGCAACAAATCTTGTCAGCATGAGGGGAAACAGGCAACATTTTGCCATTCATGGGAATTTTGCAGCATATTGTAATCCATCTTTTCCATTTCAACCGGCTCCCTTTTTGAGGTAGGTACTTAGCCTGCCATGTGATGAATATACTACAGGGTTTTTATTTCTTAATGGACTGGGTACACGCGATTGTTTTTTTTTTATTTAGCTCCTTCTTTACTTAGACTCTCTCTCTCGTCACTGTAGATTTCGTAGAATGCTTTCTTTGCAAGTAGCTTCTAGCTAGCCTTCGTTGGTTTCCGGCGACGAAAGCGATTAACTGTAAAATAGATAAACTGGGAATAGATTAATATAACTAATTAAAGTTATACCAAATATTAACCTTGAAAAAGCCTATTGAGAAACATCGTTTATAGTGTGGAAGACATTTCAAAACAAATATTGAAAACTCCAATCCAAAAGTTGGACTTGTTCTCAATACCTCCGTTTGTTAGAAGAGAAAGTAAAAAGTGGTAAATTAGTAAGAATTAAATTTTTAAATCGATTTAGTTTCACTATATTTTTGCCATAGAACGATTATGAATAAGTCAGTGAGCAAGGGATGTTGAAGAATTGATATTGTTTATAGTGAAAAGTTCTGACGTACAATGCCTTCTTGAAATAATGCTCTTGTTGACGCTAAAGGATTTTCATTTAATTTATTTGGCTATATGAAATCTAATTCAGAACAAAGTTTGTAATATATCCGTTTACTTCAAAATCTATATTGTTTAGAGACATAATGCAAATTTAATGTTAACGCCATTCTCATAAACATTAATTCAAGTTATGACTATCATTTCACTTGTCATTGAATTTATTATTAAAATTATAGTCACAGTTAAATCTATATTCAACTATTTTTGTAATATTTGAACAGTTTAGTTAATAAAAACAACGAAAACAAAACCTAGATATTTTTATAGATAATAAGAATTGCGTTAAAATTAGTTTGTTAGAATGAACATTGAAGAGCCAACAAGGAGGGAAGGGAAATGTAACCGGTTGCTGAAGTGATTGAAGCGCAAAGTACTTTGTGGTTACACCGGTGGGAAACAGCAAATCTCCCAACTCAAAACATACTCTTGATGGCAATTCTATCTCTTTCTGATCATCAACTAGGGAACTACGTTCTATTCTATATAACGTAATCCTGGTAACGTAATTGTGTCTGTAATTGTATCCATGGATTACTGGCAGACCTATGCGGTCTATACAATAGTATTAAATCTTGATAAGGCAAGAAATCTATAATAGGGAGATAAAAG
>JAAEAF010007239.1:0-63482 GCA_011037195.1 Triatoma infestans
CCTGAATATGAAAACAATGTTTTTAGCGAATAGACTGAATGTATGTGTATGATCGCTGCGTGTATGTTTTAACAGAATATCTTAAAAACGCAAAGTCGCAGGAAGCTCAAACTTAGTATTCCATTTAGGCGCTACCACCGCATCAGACACGAAGATTTCGGGCAAAAACCATCAACCGGACGTAATATTATCAAATTACTTTTTTCAGATATTTGTGATTTTCTAATAAACGACTCATACAATGAGCTACAGTTTTAATTTGTAAGATTTCTCCGGAAAAGTTCACTTAAGGGGACTTTTGGTGGAGAGGTGGGGTTATGTTTTATTCTAAAAAGCTATCGTAATTTATCACACTATTCTATCATCCAAAAAATTTTAATTAGAATTAAATATATTGTTGAAATGCTGAGTTTAAAGAAAATCGGATCACCGAAAGTGCGTTTTTACTGAAAAAGTATTTTTCAGTTTCTGCTATTTTCACTAAAACGGCTTCAACGATTTTCTTTTTAACTAAGAATGTAAACTAATCAAATAAAGAGTTACAAATATTATATGCAACATTTCTCCTGATAAAGTTAAGAAGTTTAAATGGTGGGGTTATGTTTTCCTCTAAAGTGCTATTATCTTAGTTGATTATACAATTCTATCATTTAAACAAAATTAATTAGAAAAAATTAGACTGCTATACTTCTGAGTTTCAAGAAAATGAGTAAATCGGAAGTACGGGTTTACTTGATAGTTTTCCAGATTTTACGATTTTGTCCATAGAAAGAGCGACGATTTCATTAAATTTGATACACTAACTATGAATAAAGAGACCTGAAACTTTTTTCCTAGAAAGTCCATTTAAAGAAGTTTTGGAGGGGGCGGGGAGGAGGTTGTGCTTTCCTCCAAAAAAATAATTTTATTAAGTTTAGATTTCCCCCGGTGATATAAAACTGAAGGCAAATGTTTTATAAAAGTTTGTCAATTACAATTTGAAAACTGGAGTAAGAGAAAAATTGTGTGAGGGTTTCACACCAGAATTTTTTTCACGATTCGATTTGATGCTTATTTAGTTTTGTATGATTTGAGAATTTAGTTCTCACAAAAGAATAATCGAGAAGAAAGAATTGAACAACAAATTCAAAGAATACAGGGAGAAAGAAAACAAAAAAGAACTCAAACCTGTAAAGTGACTCCATGATAAAACAGCTGTTGTTCTAGTTAAGAAGTCTTAACAAAGAAGAGATAGAGAAAAAGGTTATTACTATTGGAGTCAATTGTGCCCGGGGTTCTAAGGTAAACAATCTCAGTACGTTTCCTATCCTTTTTGTCTTTAAGTTTTTCCTTTTATTGTCATAGAATATACAAAGAGAGAGAGAGATAAAGTAAGAAGTATATGTTCTTCAAGTAATACTGTGAAGAAATATATAAAAACTTCTTAATAGGAAAGTGGATAGCCTTTCGAAAGCTATATGAAGGCTGTGTGCCTGTGTGTATGTGGAATGTACGCGTGTGTGCGTAGGTTTGATAGATAGAATCAAGAAAGAGTTATATTTACCGTAAATACAACAGTAAGGAATCACGTTTCTTATTCCCACTGTTATGAAATGGGTGGTAGGTATGCGGGGTAGGGGGCAGCGAATTGGTCAATTTTTACCCAACAAGAAAGGTTTTGTCGCTAGCTAGCTCACTTTATATAAACCTTTCTCTCTATATAACCTTTCACTATTATAACCTCTTTCACTGGTTCTTTATTTCTTAATAGAACATCTGTTTTGACACGGAGCCACTTCACTAAGAAGCACGCACACAAACACACACATAAACCCCGGGAAAAGTGTGTCTGAGGGTAAACATAACAAAGAGCGCTTGATTGTCCCTTTGTTGACACAAGCAGTATCACTGTTTTTCCTCTTCTTTTAGACCTCTTATTCTCCTGATGGATCTCTTGATAAGTCGGTATTTTTATTAAAAAATAAAAATAAAAGTCGCTCACCGAAAATTCCCTTTTATCTTCTGTTGGCGACATTGTTTGTTTTTTGTATCCAACATGATATCTCTTTTTCTTTCTGATAACCATGCCGTTATTTTTATTAAAACTTTGCTGTCCGTTTTTATATTTAAGCTGCCTTTTTTCGATTCATCATTTAAGTTTTACGTTTTATTTTATCATTCCTTTATAAAAAAAAATACTGAGAAGATGAAGACAAATTTACGAACTAGATGGTTCATAGCGTCTATAATAATTGCATTCAATGCACTGTTTACGTGTAGAGGTTTTGAGAATTTTTCGATTTTCAGGGCATAGTTTAGGAGTAAAGCGGTATTGAGTTCTACAGGTGAAGGAAGCAAGACATTCTAATGAAGGAATTCGCCACACAAGAATAGTAAGTAGTGTACAACGTGTAAATGTTGATGAGTATGTAAGGTGTTGAATTACATTCAACCTGTTTGGATACGTTAAAACCTTGATGTATAACTGCACATATTAACTACCTCTACAGACAACATATGTAATGTGAGAACGTTAGTGGTTAGTTGTGGTAAATGTAGTTCGTGTTGTTAGACTGGGATGGCCGCAGGAAGATGCCTGGAGAAGTGGCTAGTCCGCTTCTACTACCCTACGAGATTAGTTCCTCTTAGCTGTTAGATATATTCTGGTGGCTGGCGCTGTAGAGACAGCTGATTCGCATCATCAATAGAAGGGATCCCCATGTCAAACAAGATTAGTGTTAAAAAAGTGTAGGTTGTCAAGCAGAACCTGGGTGCGGAAGCCAGATCCACGATATATACTTAGGACCACAGGATCTCAGCAGCTCTTCAAAACAAAGGATCTCCTAGCAAAATAGTACCCATGAATCGCCTGAAAATATGTCCCTCCCAAATAATTCGTCTTCACCTATTTCCAGTGCTGCTGCTTTCAATTAACCAACAATTTTGCCATTATGCCCAGAATCTACCAACGTCACCTTACATATATCATTCTGTCTGTAGTTCACTCTCTACTATCAGATCATTCCATTGAATCTTGTTACAGACCTGTCCAAAAAAAAACAATCCAAGGGGAAATCTATTTTCCAATTTGTGTTTTCCGAAGCTTTATGAAATAAATAAATATAAATTTATTATAGCTTTTTATACACAAATAGTGTAATATAATTTTATGGATGCTATATTATTACCATTTATTACCACAGGTAAAAACAAAAAGATTATTACCACATCAATATCAACATATTTTCATATTTATATGTAATAAATGAACATAAAATATAAATTGTATAGAACAGGAGGGCTATTAGTGAACTGTTTGAACACGATTTTCCCCAGAAAACTCCATTATCCAACTTTTTACTTTATTTTTTCCATCCATAAACATGGGAAAAGCTCATGAAAATTCTATTTTCATTATTATTTCTATAGTATATGTATTTTTCTTTTTAAATAGGGGAAAAGATTGTAAATTTCCTCTCGCCAGAGTACAGAGTATTTTCTTGTTGCATATATTTTTATGTTTTTCATCCCCCACTTCATCAATTTCCCCCACGACATAAATTTTCTCCCTTCTCTACTTCATCAATCCCCCACTACTTCAACTTTATCCCTACTACTTTCATTTTCTTGTTTTGCTGTAATATATATACCATTTCTGTTTTAGAATAAAAATTTATTTTTATTTCTTAGTGTATGTCAACTTCTTTATATACCTTTTTTTTTCTTTCTTAAACTTTTTCTTACTTCTTCTGTCATTTCCATTTCTTTGCCCGCCCCTAGTTACATAGCTCCCTCACACTATACTGCATTATTCATTTTTAATGAGATGGCCACCAGAGAGGGTTGTTCCTCAAGTAGACAAGCATATTACGGAGAACTCTACCCTCCATTATAAAAGAAGTGTATGGCAACGATAGTGACACAAAAGTTGATTCCACTTTGGTTTTTTTTTTGGCTGCTCTATATTGTATCCTATTGGGAACGGGTCTTAAAATTTCTGTTAATGTAATTCTGTAAACAGGAAAAGGAAGAAAGAAAGAAGTATCTAGGGAATCTTGAGAGCTTTTTTTCTGGATAAGCTTCGTTATTATTTCTTTCTATTTTTTCTGGTTTGAATTGTTCAAGCATTCAACTTGCGAGCTTTTATTTTTGTTCATTTATTGCTTTTCAGATAAATTAATCGATTATTGACAGCTGTTTTATTGATTGGGTTGCATCAAGGTGAATTCTCGAACTGTAAAGTTAGTGACGTAATCAAAACGGAAACAATTATAGAACCTGAGATTTGTTGGTTTGGCAAGGGGGAACAGGAATTTCATTACCCCGGAAGAAACAGTTTATCCGTTGGGAACATCTTTATACGAATTTTAGTTCGGATTCATGTTTGCATTTTCTACCACGGTCTTTGAACAGGTTTTGGACTTGTCTTACAATTTTGCAAAGGTCATTTCAACTAGGGCTCTGTAGAGATGTGGCGTTTGTTTTTGGTGAATTTATACGGAAATTTTCGAACTCAATTTGAGGAGTCAAACTGTGGGAAACGTACATTGGTAAAATGGTACATTTTATCTGTTTTTTCCTCTTCTATATTTTCTTCCACAATATTTCAGCATGAAACATAAGCAGAATAGAAACAACCTTAAAAGAACATTTGGATGGTGGTGGTGGACTTCGTGAAAAACTGTGTTAACAAGACAAGAATGTACAGGATAAGGAAGGATGAGATGAGTGACATTATGGGAATTGAAGAGAGAATGGGATACAAAATAATGAGCAAGAAACTAACCAGGAAGGGGCATGTCAGAGAGATGTCTGGTCTAGTTGAGTCAGGGCAGGCATACCGGTAAGATGTAGAAGGAAAGTTAGGCTTCGAATTCAATGGGAGGATGATACTGAGAATGAAATGACCGGATGAGCCATGAGAAGGAGAGAACAAAACAAAACGAAAGGAGGGAAAGATGCCGCGGTTCTCTTCGCTTTAGTTGTGGCCTATCAGATTCGCCATTAACTTTCCATAAGTTTAACATCTCTTATTTCTATCGTTTGACATATCGATGTTAGTTAACAACGAACTCTGCCTTTTGCGGTAACACTGTGATGCACAGAACATTCTAGATAAACACTGGCACCTATGCAGAGCCACATTTCCACTTCTAGGTCGCAATGGATTTGGCTTTCTAGTCACTTCCTCCAAGTCAAAAGTCTAATCTAATCTAACTAATCTCTAGCTAAAGGCAAGAATGTTGGCCAGAAATGCTGGGAAAGATGCCAAATTAGACCGAATAAGGATTAAAAGTATTTTTTTTTTAGATATTCAGTTTCGATAATATATTAAACATTTATAGAGTTAATTGTGATAAAAATTTCGAATCACGAAACTAATTTCATTCTCAGTTATTAGTTAATTAGTGGGAAATTAATATTGATTCCATGCTAGTAAAGCGGGAGGAAGTAGGTTATAATCGCGGGTATCATAGTAATGAATTTGTTTTTAGTAACGTTCGGTAAGGTTAGGAGACATGGGTATTAGCATTAATAGAGCGAGGGAGAAGTGTAAAATTGCTTCTATTAGAAGACGGTCCCTAAGCCAGTCAGAAAGAGAGCGAGCCAGTGAGGAAGAGTGGATAAAGGGAAATATCTTTGAAAACTATTTCCACTAGGACAGGGCGGCTTTGGAGTTGGTGGAAAATGGTTAAGAACTTTTGGTAGAGGGGGGCTGAAAATGTGCCAGTGAACTTGGCTGATACAAGAAGATAGTAAAGCCTCAGCAAGGAACTTATAGAGTTAGCGTACTTGGCCCATGCAGCTTGGCCGACGGGTAGGTAGGCGGGCGTAACCCCAAAGTTTGATCACATCGTTCAAATTATTTGCCGTTAATCTTTTGACGGTATAGTCTCTCATACCATTCTTGTAATCAAACTGAGTGTTTCTAGTACGTTAGAAAGTCCGGGCAGAGTAGTAACAGAAGAATAAGCAGGGGTTTCTCCGATGAATCTTATCTTCTATTTTTTTTTTCTTTCATTATTGTAATTTATTTTCCAATCTATTTCCTATCTTCAGAAAAATTATTCAGTTAAATGGCCTTCCAGTGTTCCATTTTAAACATAAATTAATTTTACGATAACATCAGAAAAAATCTGCTGTGAAACACTCACAAGACTTTCTCTCACTCCAATTTGCATAGTTATATACTAGTCACTAGTTTATCGAACGCCAGTATATAACGCTTATCCTTATTATAATGTATTTGTTTGATTGCACTAATAATTACTTCGATTCCTTTTTTAATGTTGTTGCGACTAACTAGATTTTGATTGAATTTGCTCATGCATAGATTCCCATCTTTAAATACTTTGTGGACTACGTCACACACATAAAATAAAGGACCACATAATGAATAGCTAAAAACTCCAGGTCTAAGAAAAGTTTTTCAACTGAATATTATGAATTCCTTGTTATGGGTGTTTAACATCAATTTTATTTTGTTCCATTAGTATAAACGGCCAAATACAAAATGACGGATTTTGCATTAAATTCTGTTTTTCTTTCTTTTCAAACAATGAAAATTCTGAATTTTTCTTTAGAGCTCATTAATTACACAAAACATTAGATAATATTGGAAATAACTTGATTTTTTGCATTTTTTCTATAAAATTTTTTTTATTGCATTTTTTAATAAAAATTTTTATTGAACAATTTGATAATTTATAAAATATCTAACGAAAGGAAAATTAAAAAAAAAAATTCTAAACTAGTTTTTTTCAAAAAAATAATTAGCTTCAAATAATTATGTTCTTCAGATAAGGCATGTTCTACCTAATCGAGGCAATTTCCTAGCTGTAATCTAATTTTAGGCTAAATTGTCCCAGTGTCGTCCCTATCATTTCCTCTCACGTTAGCCCTGCCTCATAAATGAATGTGGTGCCCCTTCCAAGTCCCTCCAGTGCTTCTCCAGTTTCCTATTCCTGTTTGTTTGGCTTCCCTATTGCAAATTCTTGGTGAGGCTACTGTTGGTTCGGGACAACAAAATGGTAATGAGAATCCTAGCCAACACGTCCGCTCGCTCATTGCCCTCTAAATCAGTATATCCAGGTGTTACCCAGAAGAGCTCCATTCTGCTTCTCTGAGCGAGACCACTTCTTCTACATTCACCTACTAGTTTAGAGCTTTAGCACGGCTTATTCAAAGCCATTAGTGTGGCTTGACTACCAGAAAATATCCTCAACTCTTCAACTTTTCCTTGCCACTCTTCCACCATACAGCAGCATTCAATGATACCAATAATCTCAGTCTAGAAAACTGTGGCCATACCCCCTAAAGCCTCAAATCTTCCTTTTGGTGGCACCCAAGTTACAGTACCCCTTCCCGGTCTTTCTCTATAAGAAATTTGAAGATCTGGGAAGATCATAAGGGAAAATGTCTCCAGGGTTTTAAATCTTCTTCTAGAAGATTGCGTTGCAGTCAGTCAGGAAATATACTTCTTCTCCGTCCAAAAATCTGCAGGTGCTATCGCTTTCTAGATCCAATTTTGTACCTAAACGGAATACTAACTTTGAGCTTACTGCGATTTTCCATTTTTGAGATATTTATATATAAGAGCCATTCTGAAAAACTTTTTTTCGTACTATGGAAACAAGAATTTGTGGGCTTTTCGACCAATTCAAGGTAAAAAACAAAAAACAAAAGAATAATTTTGTAATTGTTTTTTAATTATAAACAAGTTCGACGTTTCGACAAACTTTGTTTGCCTTCTTCAGGAACAATACAAAAATAAAGAGAAAAATTATACCACAAAACACAAACACAAAACAAAATACATAGTTGCGATTACTGTGGGACTGCTAAGTCTGTAATCAAGCAGTCCCACAGTAATCGCAACTATGTATTTTGTTTTGTGTTTGTGTTTTGTGGTATAATTTTTCTCTTTATTTTTGTATTGTTCCTGAAGAAGGCAAACAAAGTTTGTCGAAACGTCGAACTTGTTTATAATTAAAAAACAATTACAAAATTCTTTTTTGTTTTTGTTTTTTACCTTGAATTGGTCGATAAGCCAACAAATTCTTGTTTTCATATTACAACTAACGGCCAACAAAGAAAATCATCTGATAATCTCTTTCTCTCACTCCCTAAGAGTACTCCAAAACATGTATTTCCGGTAAAATTGTTAGTAATATGGAGGAAAAACCCGATTTAATCTCCTATCTATCTATTCCGTTCCACACTTTTTTTTTTTTTTTTTTTTTTTTTGTTTTAATTTTCCCTGGTTATTACACAACTTTTACTTCTTAATACAGATTAATAGAGGCGGCCGTGGTTGCTTAGTTCAATGACCAGGCTGGGAGAAAGAGATCAAATTGATGTTGGAAGGAAAGGCAAACAGTTGCTTGATTAAAAACCACAATCGATTTTATCCATTTTTTTTTTTAATTATTTCTTACTTTTTTATTTATTTATTTTTTTATTCAGTGTTGCCTACTTTGACTATTTCTTTTTCTTAATTTATAATATTTTTTCCTTTTTAAATAGTTCTTCTGTTACTTTTTTTCTCTGAGACCAGGCCTTCTTTAATTTCTTCAACTTTTAATTTTATTTAGTTTCTTATGTTTTTTCTACTAAGTTTCTCGTATAAGAAATTATCTTCGAATTACAGCTGGGTTATTAAACTTTTTTGTACCAAGGTCCTCTTTGTGAGTCTGAGCAGAGCCCCCTAGGAACCCTTCCTAGAAAATGTTTTCAAGTTCATAAAATTAAATACAAGGAAATGAAATTATTTAGTTAGCTGAAATGCCATCATCAAAATAAAATATAGAATAAAGAAGAATAAAAGCCGTAACATATTGTAATATTATAATTCAATTTAATGATTAAAACAAAAAACATAATTTACATTCCGTCTTCTAAGAGTATCAAACCATTCTTCCGAAAACTTTTTGGTAGTATGATATACTCTCTGGCCACCACAATAGATGCTTACCTGAGCGGCCTTATGCCGAGCGCTCTATGTCAAAACTAAGAAAGCTTGTGCAAATTTAATTTTAAACTGACTGGCAGACCACTATTAGCCCTCTAAAATAATTTTTTTCTGAAAACTGTTTCAAATAAAAATTATGCGTTTTATATCTATGCAGCAAACATTCCAAATTTAAAGAAAATCGTTGTAACCGTTTTTGAGAAAATTCCAAAAAAAACTCAAAAACCTATTCTGTAAAACCGCAGTTGTTGTTATAGGATATTCTTCAATTTGGAATTGCTACAATGTTTGTAATGGCCATTAATTATGTCATTAATATTATGTAAGTTATAAAAACCATTTATTATACTGAACCAGTAATCTAGAAGAAAGCTAACGCTACTGTTTCCCCGAGAACCCCCCCCCCCCCAAATCAAATGTTCTGAAATAAATGTTTCAAATAAGAAATGACAGGAATTTAAGTGTGTGTATATAGTATACAAAGTTTAAAGGAAATCGGTGGAGCCGTATAAACGAAGGAAATCAAGTTTGAGCTTCTTGGAATTTTTCGTTTTTAGAGATATTTTGTTCGCGCGCACACACACACACTCACAGACAATTCGCTAAAAACATTTTTTTTTCATACTTAGTGGATCTGAAAACATGTATTTCAGCTAAAAACTCAATTTCACAAAATTTGACATGTTCGTAATTCTTGCTCTTACTGGGAGTATTAAGTGGAAGTAAAAAATAAAATAAAATAACCCAGAATTTAGATTTCTATTTCACTTCCTATACAAACAGACTGCCTAAAACTAATTCCATTTCAAAACCACCCAAGTGGCTGCTAGGCCCCTGTCGGGGTTTAGAGGATAAACGCTCCTAAACCAAAGAGGTAGCGGGTGGGGGAAGCTGCCAGAATTACATCGTTTTCCACTTTAACACTTGTCTTTGTGTTAGTGTCATTGGTGGCGAAGTTGGCTGTGTTTTGTGTGTGTGTCTCTCTGTGGTATGTGAAGAGAGTTATTGAAGTGTTAGCACCCAATGTGATTGTGGTTTAGTGGCTGTCACCTCTAGCTCTCACCGCTGTCAACAAATTTCATTTTCTCTCAACTACGTACTATTCCAGACAAGTTTAATATAATATTTACATTATGGTTTCCATAATAATAATAATATTAAAAAAAAAAACTGGTATGAAACACTCACGTGACTTCCTCTTACTCTAACTTAATTTTGAGCTCTTAACGTTGGGCTGGACGTAAATATGGTGTTAGGGATTTTATCTCTATACCTGTCCAGCCTTATATGGAGCGCTGTAAGCTAAACTAAGAAAGCTTATGTAAATTTAATTTTAAACTAACTGCCAGACTCCCCCTAATGCCCCTCTAAAATTAATTTTTCTCAGAAAAATGTTTTAAATAAGAGTTTCTATCTATGCAGCATGCCTTCCAAGTTTAAAGAAAATCGTTGTAATCGGTTTTTGACAAAATTCAAAAAAACTCAAAAACTTTTCCTGTCAAATCGCACTTCCGGTAAACTGATTTTCTTGAAATTTGAAATTCTATCAATGCTTTTAAAGCGGTACTTTAGAGGGAAACATAACGCTACTTTTTCCCCAGTTTTTTCACCAAAAAATCAGTTTTTCCCAGGAAACTGTCACAAACAAAAGTGTTAACTCACAATACAGATATGTGATAACACATACACACCAATTTCATCGCTACTAAAATAAATAAAGAAAAAAAAAATAAAAGTAGTAGATATTTATGTGTGCAGATAGTATACGAAGTTTAAACAAAATCGTTGGAGCCGTTTTCGAGAAAATCTCGAAAAACCGAAAGAAATAAATCAATAAACTTGCACTTCCGGTTGATGGTTTTTGTCCAAAATTTCCGTATCTTATACGGTGGTAGTGCTTAAACGGAATACCAACCTTGAGCTTTCTGCGACTTTTCATTTTTGAGATATTTCCTTAACACAAACACACACACGTACACACATCAGACTATTCGCTAATAACATTTTGTTTCGTATTCAGGGGATCTCCAAAACATGTAACTTGAATTTACATAGTCTGATTGATTTATTTATTTACTTACATGGTATTATCTAGTTACCAATTGCACATTAAAACTGAAATTGTACATATTTATATCGAAATATAAATTTTTTTCTGTTAAGTTATGGCGCGTTAACATCTATGGTCATTGGCGCCCAGAGCCTTCTCATTGCACTGCTGGCCTGCGGACAGGTTTCTCTCGTTGCAAACAGCACGGTCCATGATCCGAACCCGGGATCACTGCCTGGGTATCCAGCCTGAGTATCCCTTCCCCCGAAATATAATTAGGCAATAAAATATCCTATTAGTAAATTGATTTTTACACACTCGGAATTTTCGTAACAACTTAAATTCTTATTCATATTAAATAGACGATAGAATCGCATAGAATATTGCAATGACACTTTAATGCGATATTCGGCAGAAAGCCTAACATACTCCACTTCCCTCCCAGAAATCACTTTAATGAATTTTCCAAGAAAGAAAATCACAAAAAAAAAAAATTATTGAGTAACGAGGTACTTCTGGTTGACCGATTTTTCATCAAAATGTTTTTGTCACTTCTGTTGGTAATAACTAGACGAAATATTGTTTCAGCTTTCTGCGATTGTCCGGCACACACATAACAGACTTATTTCTAAAAACTCAGTAGAACTTAATTTACGTAGTATTTTCGGTGAAAACTCGTTATCAAAAATTGGACACGATCGCAATACTTCCTTTATCGTACCAGTAAGTGAAAGTAAAAATAGTAACATTTTGTATATTATCTCAATCGTGTAAACTTTTTTATTTTTATTTTGGAGACAGTCGGGGGGGGGGGGGAATATTTAAATAACTTCATCTACATATATCAGAGGAAATGTACCACTGTAGAAAGTCAGATGGCTTTAGCATTTCCTGCTCTTCCCCTCCGTAGAACGTCACTTCATTGCTACCAACTTAGCAACTCATCCACTAAAGTAGAGATGGAACACCTTCTCCTTTGGACCCACTAATTTAATATGAATTTCCAGCAGTTGAACTTTTACTCCCCTACTTCACTACCCCGGCTATCTTCACTAAGTCATGGCGCCACAGGCGACAAAAGTAGAATATGCCAGTATAGTTTTGGTTGTGGTTTAACTGGCAAACATTTTCAGCACTAACAAGTTTGTCCGCTTCTCTCACTCTCTCTTCCTCTCACACAGCAGAACACCCAACTGTCATCACCGTACCGATATTCCTGTAGGGGATATTTTCGGCAGTATGGAAAAGCTTGGATAGAGCAGGAAGTACGGAAGGTGAGCTTCATAATTTGTACGAGTTTCTTCTGGTTATACGACGATTTCTCTACCTCAGACTCTGGGACTCAGTTACAGACAGAACTCATCTTCCTCCAGTATTACCTCTCTTCCTCTTTTTTCTTTTTCTTAATAAATCCACAGTATTTTAACTATAGAAAAACCGCCGAGGTGGCCAATGTGCCGCCTCCCAGCCAAACCAATTTATAGCTGTGTTCCTTGGGTAGCTGCTCAACAGCCTTTAATTCAGCATCAAAAGTTGTCGCAAACATTCATTAGCTGGATACCGCTGCGAGATCGTTTCTGGCGCTACAGTTTTAAGCTCTAAGGGTGACGTATGATGTTTGGATACTGGCTGCACTAGCTCCGCCTACCTCAAATCCTAGGAGATCTGGAAGGAGAAGTAGAGGAAGTTTTCTTACAAGCATATATCAGGGCTAAGCTAGACTCAACCAATATCAGTGTTCAGTCAGTGTACTTTATTCTTCTACAATTTTCTCTGCCCAATTTCACAAAAAAACACGCGTAACTACACATACACATGCATAAAGAAAACGTCTGAAAAAAAGGAAAACATAAAATAAAATAACGCGTCATACAGAAAGTAATTCTAATCAACTTATACTTCATTCTTATCGCTGGAGATTAAAAAAAAATGTAACCATAAAAAAAATTATAAAAAACTATATAAAATCCGATATACAGATCCGCTCGTGAGTGTTTCTACGACAATTAAAAAAAAAAAATAGTAACGACCTTAGTGGAATCCCGAATGGAATACTGTATGTCCCAGTAACCAACTACTATAACATACAAGTACTTGATAGCTGAGGGAATGAGCGCGCCAAGGGTATATGTGACCTCGCGTCAGTATGTACATAACTGGGTTGTGCAAATTAATATTTTATAGCACAAACGTTTGGGTATTTTTTAAAGGGCGATGAGGTTGTAGCAGAAAAGAAAAAAGAATAATAACAGCAAAACCTATATCAGCCGGTTTCTGCAAGGGGAGAGAGAGAGAGAGAGAGAGAGAGAGAGAGAGAGAGAGAGAGAAAATGACGTCACACAAATACGCACGCGCATACACGCACAGAGAAAGAAGAGAAGATTATTAACCGGATGTTATTAAAATTTATCCTCTAATCTGCTATCAACATCTTTCTAGCCACCGCAAAAAAAGAAGAAATTATTAAACCCCCTAGTTTCTGAGCCCAGCTGCGAGCCGTTTTAATAAACCTAGCTTAGTAATTTACAAATAGGTCATCTCATAAACTTTTCTTTTATATATAATTATGTATATTCCTTTGAAAGTCTCCACCCACTCCACCCCAATGAGCACCACAATCGCTTCTTTATCTTTTCAACAAAAACAGAACGAAAATTAAAATTTTGTTTAGATGAATACAGTTTCAAAGCCAAACAATATATAATCTTAAGGTCGAGGCCAGTTGCAGTTCTCCTAGTATTTTATACTCTCTCTTATTACCGTGAGTAGAAATAACAGAGTCCGATCTGGCAGAATGTTTGTGAATGTTTCTTGAAGATTGTGCTTCGAAGAATGAACTGTAGACTGAGTCCAGCTAACCCTTAAATTTGCTTGTAGAAAACTCCCCCTACATTTCGTTTAAGAACTCCTACAGGTTGAGATTGGTTAGGGGGATATTGAACTCTCCTAGCTTGTGATAGGGATATGCGTTTTGTCTCATGTGACGCGATGGATGACGTAGCAGTTGGGCGGATTGCCATATGAGTTTATTGTTGGAGGGAAGATATGATGACAGCAATACATTACATTATATCCTCTAGGGAAGAAATATTTGACCTTGTTGCTAGGCTGATTGGTTAGTGCAGGTTGATGTTGTAGGGTACTTGTAACTATTTGGAATGATATATATTTTGTGTTAAGGCTAGCAAATATTGTTTAAGGAACAGTTGGTGTTGTGATGTTGATTCTTTCTGTCTGTCATATTGTTGATTGAGAGAGAGAGAGAGAGAGAGAGAGAAAGATAGGGAGAATTAGAAAGTAAATATAGATTAGTCCTTAAAAGCTTAGATATTTATAATTTTTTCAGAAAGAATCAGTTAAAAAAAAACATAATTTAGAATTTAATTTAACGATACAAAGTGGACGATGCAATTAAAATTTTACAAATTAATGTATATTAAATAACAGATAATTCAAAATAATGAAATGAACTAAAATTAAGTGATATGAGATAAATTATCAATTTAAACTATAATTCAAATGGTAGTTATTTTTGTAGGATTGAACAGAGAAAAATATAGAAGAGAAATAGTACACTGACTGAACACTATTATATTAATTGAGAAAACAATGTTATACTGTCAGCAATCATTTTCATTTATAGTCGAATTTCACTGGACGGATTTTTCACTAGTCAAAACCTTTGTGTTAGATGGTAACCTATCATTCTTTTATTACAAACATTTTCCGGGAAAATTGATTTTTTTAGGGGGTTCTGAGAGAACAGTAGCGCTTCCCTGTGAAATACCAATCAATACAACAGTATGGTTCTACCTCTTATACGAATATGTATTGCAATGGTTTTATAGTTTTTTTAAAATTTTCTTGACACGTACCATAAGATTTCGTTTGGATGTGGTATGCTTACGCACAGATATAAACGTATCACTTTTATTTGAAAAAAGAAAAACCCTACGGCGTAACAGCCTATGAAGGGCCAAGGCTTGCCTGACGCAATTTGAATAAGGGGACATGTGGTAAGTACGCCGCAGTTCCAACGCCGTTTAGTTCCGGCCTTCGCTACCTAGGGCGCTACTAACTGTAGTTTCCCACTTTTTATCACGCTGCTGGGTCAACACCGACTTTGCCCTCACGGGAATCGAATTCTGATTTCTCACACGAAAGGCGAGTGCGCTAGCCACTAGACCAACGCGTGACATTTTATTTGAATCATTTTTCAAAAAAAAAAAAAATGAGAGGGGTATTGGTGAGGTCTGTCAGTTAGTTTAAATTACAATTTGCCCCAGCTTTCTTGGAATTGACTTAGAGTGCTCCACATAAGCCCTCTCAGCTATACAAGTAAAATTCCCATCACCTTTTCTGTGGCCAGCCCACTGTATCGTTACAATTTCAAAGAGAATTTCTTGATTAAATTGTATTAATTAGAGTAAGAGAAAGTAGTGTGAGTGTTTCACTTATATCGAAAAAGTTTTAACACTTATATCGATTATTCGCTATAAACATTTTTTTTTTCGTATTCAGAGGACTTCACTTTCTAGGGAGCATTTAATTTCGAAAATTTTACACGTTCTTGAATTTTTCAATATTTTCATTGAAAGTTGCAAAAAAATTGGCAAATATAAAAACATGAAATAAATGTACGAACTCTATCGTATGAATTATTTTGAAAGAAATATCTAATAATGATAAATAATACTACCTACACAATAAAACGGATTAGCAAAGAGGTAATCTTGGGCACACCAGTTTAATAAACTACCTTTGTTATCAATCTGTTAGCGTTAAATATTAACATGTCATAAACTCCCTTTAGATTGGAGTTACTATCGTAGAGCGGTTTGTAATTACCCAGGTGACCCTCCCCCTTTATAATGAAGATATAACTGCCTAAAGGGATTTCCTTTGCATTCATAACTCAGCCACAAGGCCTTTGGAAGAACCTAATGAGGGAGGGTAATCGAGGAGCTTTGTAATCCAGTGTCTTAATGGATAACTTTATTGTTTCTGTTTTTCATTGGGGCGGGCAGTGTTATTATTCATACATAAGTTAATAATAACAAAATAAATACAGTGCTCTCAGTTTTGTTTGGGCTCTTAGATGTGCTGCCGCAATGCGCGCTCTAGCTGTGCCTCCATGCTTTACTAGAACAGTTTTGTATGATTTCATGTATTACCCCTTTACTTCCCCCTCCTCACCATTAATGTTGCAAAACGCTCCATGACTTATTGGCTTCTTAGGAACTTCAGACCAAAGACATACTTTGACCAATATCTTACATCATCACCAGGAACATCATCCTTTCAAGCATACTTCTTTCTAACCGTTTCAGCTTCTTGGCCTTTGACTAGTACTGTTAATCCTGAACATAGATATATCAAAAATTTGTATAATAGGAAGATGAGGCTTTGGTATATAAAATGAAACTTCCAAGTTTTCTAGTCATTATTACTTTCTCCAACAGCTGTTAGAGGAAATATTGCTACCGTAATATATTTTCGATATCTAGTTTTCACCGGAAATACACGTTTTGAGATCCCCTAAGTCCAAAAAAGTGTATTTTTTAAAATGGTCTCTTTCTCACTCTATGTATGTATGTCGTATGTGTATGTGAACAGCATAGCTCAAAAATGGTCTCTTTCTCACTCTATGTATGTATGTCGTATGTGTATGTGAACAGCAGCTCAAAAACGAAAAATCGCAGAAAGTTCATACTTGGTTTTCCGTTTGATTATCACCATGGGATTCGACAGAAACTTATCTCTCAAAATTCCCCTGGCGGAATTGTCACTTTACTGAATGAATTTATTCGTTTTTTTGCGATTTTTCCGAATACGGCTCCAATGATTTTCTTTAAACTTGTTATATTAACTACACATCCAGAGAAATACAACTTTTATTTGAAACATTTCTCTAGGAAAATTCATTTAAGAGAGCGTTTGATGGAGGGGTGGAGTTGTCGAAATTCTGAGTTTGAAGAAAATTGGTTGACCGGAAGTGCGTTTTTACTGTACACTTATTTCAGTTTTCTACGATTTTATCCATAAAATCAATGACGAATTTCATTAAATTTGTTACATTTGGTACATAACTATGAATACAGTAGAGACCTATCACTTTTATTAGGAATATTATTCCTCAAAGACGTTTTGTGGGAGGGGGAGTGTATGGTTTCCTCAAAATAGTCATATATTAAATTTAGATTCTTCTAACTGATATAAAATTGGAGACAAGCAAACATTCAGTAGAAATTTTATGTTTGTCGACGAAGTACCTCATACTCATTCCTACATGTACCGGTATCCTCATTCTATGAGATCCAAAAGAATATTTTTCCAGGACCTTTCATTTAATTGATTACATATACACACACATACTAATTATATTATTTTTTTTTGTACTGAGCATCTTTAAAATTGGATCGTGTGAGCGATAATAATTTTCCTTTTCCTTCTTCTTCTTTCACAAATGGCAAATATGACAATAGTAATAACAATAATAATAATAATAAATACATTCAGTAAAGTCTCTCAAAATAAGTATTTCCGGTGAAAACTGAATTTAGAAAATTTTATACGATCGCAGTACTTCCTCTTATTATAGGAAGTGAGAGAAAGTAAAAGTAGGTTTAAGCGTCTGATAAAAATAAATATAATTTCTCTGGCAATAAATTATGCCTTATTCACCCGTGTAAGGAAAAAAAAAAAAAAAAAAATCCAGGAGGAACGTAAAATCCACTTAAATGCAGGGATAAGTTCCCTAATTTCCCTTATCATTTTAAGATGAAATGTTTGTTTTCATGTTTACCTTGCATTCCGGTGAACCAAATATTTACGAAAAAAACGAAAACAATCGTACCAATGTCGAATCAGGCAAGACGTTTTCGGTGAACATCCGTCAACCGGAAGTGCATCTTTACTAAAATGTGTAAAAATAATTTATATGAATATAATAGTATTAGGATCATGCGGTATTTTGAAACCCTTTAGAAGAAAGCGAAGGTAATAATTCCTCCAAAACCCTTGGAAAAACCAATTTTCCTGACAAATTTTATGTTTTTTTTTATTTAAGTGAAAAGCCCTGTTGTTTGTAGTTTGTTGTTTAGTGTTTGTAGTTACTACAGAAAGTAAAAAAAAAATCGGTGGATTTTTGAGAAAACTGAGGAAAACCGGTAAAAAAAAAAGCACTTTTGATGACGGTTTTAAAAAATTAAAAAACTTCATATCGAATTGATGGATGATGTAATCAAAATGAAATTTAAGAATGAACTTCCTGTTTGTCTTTCCTGTATGTTTTCTTTTTCTGACTCAAAGGGCTTCAAAAACATGAATTTCCGGTGAAATGTCAATTTTGGAAAATTTGATTGAGAAGAATCAGAGCTAATTGAGGGGGATGACAATACAATATTGAGACACCTGTAAAAATTAATTACAAAAGAAATTAATTAAGACACCTGTAAAAAAGTAAATAAAAAACAATGTAGAAAGAAAATTTCGCAATAAAAAAAAAATAAATAAGTAATTAAAAAGACATCAGGAATCAATGGAATAGAATTACATTTATGTCCGCCGGGGGGCAGATAGTCGTGTAGTTTTTTTTTAATGAAGATGGCGGGGGCAAGCTGAGAGGGGGCATAGAGGTACTCCGATTTCTTTCGTATTATATTTCCCAAAGCTGTACAAGTTTTCCATTGTGTAAACCATTGGAATAAATTTAAAAAAAATTGTACACCACCAGGGATAGTAGTTTGTGGAATGTTAGTGTAGGGGGGAAGTGAGGGAATGGGCAGGGAAAATGATCATAAAAGATCGATAGTGGCGGCAAGTGGTGGGGGTATTTTAATTGAACTGGTCTCGGAATAATTACTGTAAAAAAAAAGTAGAATTGGTAGCTCTAGTGAACCAGAGGCAAATAACAGATAATAAAACTCCTCTTTTTGTAAGTAGATTTATTTTACAACAACCAATTATAAAAGAAAGGACACATACACACACACAAACACAAAATGCAAACACATATACAGACACTCGCACAGAATAAAAAAAGAAATTACAAATTTATCCAGTCAGACAGACAGAGTGGAGAGAACTCTAGTGGGATATTTATCAATCAACATATATTGGGTAACTAATCAGTGAAATCCATTTTCATTTTATTTACTGCCTTTTTTTATTACTTCCTCTACTCCTAGTAATGAGGAAGTATTGCGATCGTGCCACATGTTCCGAAATTGAGTTTTCACCGGAAATACAAGTTCTGGGTTCCTTGAATACGAAAAAAATGTTTCTAGAGAATGGATTGTGTGTGTGTGTGTGTGTGTGTGTTAACAGAATAACTCACAAACGAAAATTGCAAGAAGCTCAAACTTGGTATTTCGTTTAGGCACAAACCGGCGCATCAGACACAAAGATTTTGGGCAAAATCCATCAAATGGAATGTTTTTCTTTCTGTTTTTTTGATTATTAAATAGTCGCCAATGATTTTCTGTAAACTTCGTATAAGGGGAGGGAATAGCTAAGTGGTTAGCGTACTGGACTCCCAAGCGGAGGACCCGGGTTCGAATCCAGCTATGCTACTCTTAGATTTTTTCTTCCAAGGCGCCTCTACAGCTCACTGTCCGGTGATGGAGAGTGTTGTCTATAACGAGAGAACACTGTCCGGAGGCTGGCAGTGCACTGAGAAGGCTCCGGGCGCTAATGACCATAGATGTTGACGCGCCTTAAATTACAAAAAAAACTTGATATACTATCTATATCCATAAATACCTATCATTTTTAATTTGAAATAATTTCCTTAATTGGGAATAGTGATTTTTCCGTTGGTTCTGGGAGAATAGTAGCGTTATGCTCTAAAGTACCTGAAATGATGATAAAGATATAAGATATAAGATATAAGATATAAGATATAAGATATAAGATATGACTGGGTCGAAAAAGCCGAAAACTAATGTAAGAACTAATTGCTATGAGTGTAATTGTAATAACTTCAACAAGTGTTATGACTTTAAGAAGGTGACGAAAAAGTAAGGCGTTAGCACGAGTGACTGACTTACTGGATTCACTTATTAAACTTAGGATGATCATTAACTTGGGAGCCCCTCATATAAACTGCTGGACAAAAGTAGTGCATAAAATTTCAAAATATTATAATTTGAAGCATCAAGGAATTTTCGTATTTTTTTTATTTTTACGTATTCATGTTGTTGAACTCTAATCTTATTAGCATTATTAATTGAGGGTGGAATTTATCAAATTTGTAAAAATCTGTTAGAATACGCTCTTGGGAGCCCAAGAAGCATTCTAATTGAAGTGGTATTGTGGACTGGGGTCAGAGTTTATTTAAAATGAATCCATAAAAAAGCAAATGTATTACCATGAAGGAAAACTTTTTGAAATTTTATGCAATACTTTTGTCCGCAGTTTATATATATATATCACAGAATACCCCTTCTTCTACTTGAAAGATGAAGTCTTGCTTGTTTTAGGGGTCATTTGAATGACCGTTGGTATCATAACGTTTGTCTGACGTGTCTTGAAGAGAACTTCCTTATGACGTCTATTTGAACAAAAACTAGTTCGGCCATTTACAGGCAACAAGTGGGCACAGATAATCTTCTAGTATGTTATGTATTCCGTTTTCTACTCGCATTCCTCCTTACAAAATCCATTCAACTAAAATCTGGAGCCACACAAATGGAAATAAGGTTTCTGTATAGAAAATAGATGAGCTAGTAATGGCCTTTTCTTTAGCGCTTTAATGCATTGGTGCATCTACAAATGAAAGCAATAAAATTTTTAACCTGTCTGGGACTTTAACCATAAATAAAAGTTAAATATCTGCATTTCAGACCAATTTAGCATCCCGAGAACTAATCCGATACGATTCATACCTCTCCCGGGGAAGTAGATTGGAATTATTGAAGAAAAAGCTATCATAATACCTAGAAAGTTGACATTCAGCTTACCAGGACTTTCTTCGTGGAGCATAATGTTTTCCCAGCTCTAGAGCTTTGATCTTGCTTGTCTGGGATGAATACAATGCTGTTAGTTAGTTACTTTTTATATAATATTATAACTGCTGACTGTTTTTTCAATGGGCAGATATAACCAATGGTGTAAGGAGGCTATGTGGTATAAGGAATAAAAAGCTGTTAGGAGTTGAGAAAGAATAGCAAGTTTCACAGTACCTCAGGGCTGCTGTTAACAGTTAAAACCCAACGTGGCTAAATCTTTTTTCCACGCAGTCTAGTACAAACACAGGCACTAAAAAGAAAAAAGAAGAAAAGAAACCACACACTCTCACGTAAACACACACAACACAAAAGCGAGCTAGCTATTCTCATGAGCAAAATCAACCAGCAATGAATGTTATACCTACGTACGAGACAACAAGACCCGTACAATAGCATTTGCCAACACCATTTCTACCACAATTACTACTGTTCCACTTTCAATGTAAATAAACTTACTCAAACGCTATTGCAATGTTATGTACATAGATGTCGTACCTTTATCACCGTCTCATCGTCACATTAAACTTAAACATATAATTCTGTTCGGTTAACGACCTCTTATTCTCAAGTTTTGCTATTCTCTCGGATTACATTTCTCTTTCCCATCTATTTTATGTCCTCTTACTGTAGTAAGAGAAATCATTGAATTTTGTTCTATTCTTTGATTATGATTATTAATAGTTTCACCATGCGCTAGTGTAGAACCAAATCTGTTAAGAATAGTTACAAAATAATAATGACTTTGAAAAAATTTGGTGTGAAACATTCACACGACTCTCTCTTACACTTGTAAGTACAGTTATATATAATATTATAAATTTTCTTTAAACTTCAAATTTTGCTCTGTTGTCCTACCACATAAGTATCGTTATGATGGTTGGGAAGAACAAGAACCAGCCAAAGTAGGTGAGGAAGTGAAAAGCGCGCCAATCACATTAAACCAACCCCCATATATATGAAATTTAATGTACGAGGTTTCAAAATAAAAATAATAGGTTTATATCTGTACAGTTAGCATTCCAAGTTTAAAGGAAATAGTCGTTTTGGATTCCAAATAATGTCAAAAAACCTATTTTTAGTTGACCAGTTATCTTCAAATTTGATTCTGGTCATGCTTGCAATGTATATTAAATATTATACAGAAGGAAACATTATACTGAAGTGGTACTTTACATGAAAACTAAACACTATTGTTCCACCAGAACCATCCAAAAATATCAAATTTCCCGGGAAAATGTATCAAATAAAATAGATATTTATTTGTGTAGATAGTATGCAGACGGTTTTTAGCCGTCGTAGCATGCGTATTAGTCTTGTTTCTGACCGGTTCCGGTTTTCATCCATCGTCAAAACAAATTCACCAATTCGTGTAGAGAGTTTACTTCAACGGAATGTTTCTGTCACTCTCACACTTGTTGGGTGACAGAAACATTACGTTGAAGTGAACTCTCTACACGAACTTGGTGAATTTGCTCTGACGGTGGATGTTATCCAGCAATGCGGACCCACCCACATTTTCAATAGTATGCAGAGTTTGAAGATAATGGTTGTAGGTGTTTTTAACGAGAAAATTGCGAAAAACTGAAACTGAGATTCTGTCAGAAAATTTCGTGTCAGATGTACGTTGGTAGTAACTAACCGGAATACAAACTTTGAGTTTCCTGGAATATTTTCGTGTTTGAGATATTTGGTTCAAACCGACGGACAGACAAACATACACATACAGAGCATCCGCTAAAAATATTTCACGAATGGAGGAGGATATTACGGTCATTTTGGATTGTACTTCTGATGTCTGTTCTTAGGGAACAGTAGCGTTAAGCTCTCCTCTGAAGTACCACTTCAGTATAATATATGGTTTTACCACCTATACGATATTTATAAGCAGTAAAAGCTTTGATAGAATTTAAAATTTGAAGAAAACCGGTTAACCGGAAGTGCAATTTTTGCAGAATAGGGTTTTTGAGTTTTTTGGGTGGAATTTTTCTCAAAAACGCTACAACGATTTTCTTTAAACTTCGAATGTTCTGTGCATATAGTAATGTACCACTTTTATTTGAAACATTTTTATAAAAAAAATTGGTTAAATTTAAAAATTAGTTTAAATTTAAATTTGTGCAAGATTTCTTGGTTTAGACATAGAGCGCTCCACATAAGGTCTCTCAGGTATACAATTAAAATCCTCCCACTACCATTTTTATGGCCAGTCCAACTAAACGTTATTACTTTGCAAATTTAAAGAAAATTTTGTTAATTAAATTGTATTCATTATAGAGTAAGGTAAAGTCGTGTGTGAGTGTTTCACACCAGATTTTTTTCGTTCTAATCTTGGAATGTAGTGGGGAGTATAGACCTATTTTCTATACACTGAGTGTGATAGTATTCACACACTGAGTGTGAAAACTAAGTTTGCTCTGTGCAAGTCTGTGTTGTCACACTGTCTGAAAAACGCATCCTGAAGATGGGCGAATGCCCGAAACCGGTCGATGACCACAAAATGAAGCAGGCTACCACGGAAAATGTCTCTGATGCTTTCCAGCTCTGCGGAACCAACCACCACAACAATTAGTCTTAAATTTAAGCTACCGTTACAAGTTTTTTGGTAAAGATGTTATTGACAGTGTTATTGACTGCCGTAAAATGTAATACATTAGATAAACAAGAGTAATCGCTACAAGAGTTTTAATTGAAACTCCAATAACTAAAACACGTTAAGCAAAACCATTGCATGTTTGAAGAAAATTTGTCAACTGGAGTTGTTATAATTTTACTAAGAGAAAATTCTCTTTTATGAGCGAACCTTTTCTTTTTTGTTCTTTTACTTAAGTTTTCCTTTTTAATCCATTAGAATGATTCAGAGTTGTATTCAGTGGAATTAATAATACTGATGGAATCTTTCTCTTTTATTGATTGGAGAAACAATAAGCAAAAAATGGTGAGGGGGGGAGAATAGATATTTAAAGGAAATGAAAAATGAAAACAAAAAAAAGTAGTGAAATCAATAGAAAAGATAAAAAACTTAATTTCTTGCCTCATATTTTAATGTATTTTCCTTTTTTCTTGTGTGTTTTTTCTTTACTTTAGTATTGGCTAATACTTTTATATTGAATAGCGTCACATAGGAAAAGAAAAATATAAAGGCCTATAGTTTCTTCTTTTTATTAAAAGAAAGAAGGAAAAACAAGACCAAATGAAAAGGAGGGAAGTTACTCAAGCCGATTAGGCAAAAAAGAGGAAAACTGAGATGGAAAACACGCAAAAGAAAAACCAATTTCCCTTATGTACTCCCGATACAAGAATTCTTTTTTCTGCATTATAAATTATAAAACGTTCATTTATTGCGATTACTAATAACATTTTCTTTTCTTAATTTTATGTTTCCTGATTTTTCTTTGGTTAAAGATTGATTTGTGGCCCATAATCAAGAATCAGAATATACCAGCTACAGATTGAAATAAAAAAGAACGTGTATTCCATTAATAAATCTTCACAGTCCAACAGCATAATCACCCGTTGAGAAGAGTTGTCCCCAAAGAAACCTTAATGTTTAGCCATTAAGTCAAGGCTAAAAACGCTTTAGGCCTTAGGAAATAAGTCTCTGCACTAAAGAAGGAAATGAGTCTCTTTTTAAAGGGAAAATTGTCACCGCTAAGATTAAATTAATAAGTTTAAAGGTAAAGTTGCTAGGAACGGAGTATTAAATTTTTCTATATTTTGCCTAAAAATGAAAATATGGATGACAAAACATATTGGATGGTTCTGACCGTATTCTGATTCTCATCCATTGTCAAGAGTACGAGTATCAAGATCGTGTGGAAAGTAAACAAAAGAAAAGTAATAAAATAAATTACTCCGGAAAAATGTTTCAAATAAAAGTGACACGTTACTACCTAAGCGCAAGCGTTTAGAGAAAATCGTTTTCGAGAAAATTTCATACTGAAGTCATATATCAATAACCATAACCATATTATTCTGAAGTGGAACAATAGATAGGAAACATAATAAGCATAACGCTGCTGTTCTTCCAGAACACAATAAATCAATTATCCTAGGGAAAATTTTTCAAATAAAACTGGTAGGTAGTTATTTAGGTTTTTAGATAGTATACCAAGTTTAAAGAAAATCGTTGCAGCCGTTTTAATTTCGAAAATCTGGCACAATCACAATACTTCCTCTTGCTAGGAGAAAGAGAAAGTAAAACGGAGAAGCGTCTAATTATGGTTGATACCAAAGTTTACCACTAACAAGTCTAGCATTGAACATCCCATTTTACTAAGCTACAAGTGTTAAGTGATTTTATTAACCAAGTTGCTAGAGGTGTTTGTTAACAACAACCTTCTCTTTCTAATCTCTCTTCATTGATCTCTTAGCATGCTCACAGTTAACCACTTAATTCGCTTGGCAGATTGGTACTGTGAAGGAGAAGAAGAGATCCAGTGGCTTTTAGGTTAAACATTTTGTAACAATATGATGATAGTAGTAGGGGAAATTGAATCGTATTGAACTGAATTCAATAGTGACATAGTTCTACATTAGTTTGAATCAAAACAGCTGATCCAAACAGCTGACTTATTATTTCTGTTATTCAATGTCTATAATTGAAAGTAACTGTTGCAAATTATGTTAATTTTTTGGAATTGTTCCTTTTACCAGAAATATGTATTTAATGATTATCTATCAGTGAATTACAGTAAACCTAATAAAACAATCTGCTGTAAATCACTCACACGATATTCTCTTATTGCTGAAATAGCCAATTTTCATGACACTTCTAATTCTTATTAGTGTTTAAAACCGTCGGTGTTTGTTTTTATGGAGAAAATCACAAAAACTGAAAAATCTGTTCAGTAAATTCCCATTTCCGGTCAACCGATTTGCTTCAAATTCGGACTTTTGGCACCATATTTCATTGTAACTAATATTATGTAGATGATAGAATGAATAATAATAATAGTAATAATGATAATCTGTTTATTTTTCAATAATATATAAAAAACAAATCTTATCATAATGGTAATAACACATAATCGGCATGGATATAGTCCGTCTGCCAGTGACTTTTACTACGAAGTAGATGACATAATGAAATAAACAACACACACACACACACACACACACAACCAAATCTTAAAAACCACTTTTTCGGACTCAGAGACAATCAAAACATGTATATCCGGCGATATCGAAAATTTGACTCGATCACAGCTCTTTCTTTCAGCAAGTAAGTGAAAGTAAAAACAAAAACAAAAAAATAAGGAACATTTCAGGAAGCTGATACTTGATATTCCGTTTAGGTACAACTATCACTTCTTATAAGGAGGCTGCAATTAAAATCCTACACCCTGCTGGAGATTATTATTGTTTGAAGAAAATCGGTTAAGCCAAAATGCGATTTTCAAGAATAGGTTTAGGAGAGACGGAATTTTCCTAGAAAAAGAAAATCTGCTGTGAAATACTCACTCGACTTTCTCTTCACGTGAACAAAATTAAACAAAAAATCTTCTTTTAACTTTAAATTCCACTATTTTTCTTAACATAAATAGAGGGGTGGTGGGGGGATGGAGGACTAATACCTACTCGTGCAAGTAATATAACTGATTACATTATCAAAAAGAGAGCACCAATAACATTAGAAGTCAACCCCACCAATAACATTTGTTAACTAAACCCTTCCCAAATTCCGGAGAATTTCTAAAGGTCAAATTTTCTGCAAACTATAAATAAAAGTGCGGTTTATATCTGTGCAGTTAGTATTCCAAGTTTAAAGGAAATCGTTGTAGTCGTTTTGGAAAAAAGCAAAAAAAAACAAAACGCAAAACCTATTCTGTAAAGTGCATTTCCGGTTAAATTTGGAATTCTACTTACTTATACTTCTTATACTTATATTGGTATATTTGTATTATACAGATGATAGAACCATATTAGCATAGCACTATAGTTCCTCCAGACTTTCTAAAAAAAAAAAAAATCCTAGAATAATATTCTAAATAATGTGTGTAGATAGAATACGAGGTTTATAAAAAATCGCGAAAACGGAAAAGAAAAAAAGTACTGTTCAGTAAGTCATATTTCTGAATGGTGGATTCTTTTTCCGAAACCTTAGTGTTAAATGGAATATTAGTGCCTAAACGGAATAGCAGGTTTGCAGAGCTTCGCCTGCAATTCCCCTTTTTGTGATAATTTGTTCACACACAAATCATATATTTCAATTGAAAACTCAAATTTCATGGTTTTCAGTTGAAAATTGGACACGATCGCAATACTCACTCTTACTAGGACTAAAAGTAGTTTAGAGGGTGGAGAGTCAACAGAGAATGCTGTCAAATATTGCATAAACCAACAGGCAGTCAAAGTATGAAGAAAGTTTGGCAATTAGAATGATAATAATTGCAACAAGAGAAAGTGGTGTGAGTATTATGGACCAGATTTTCAGGCTGATTAATAAACTAAACAGCTGTTAATATGTTTAATAAATTACAGTTCAAAGAGGCACGCTGATGTGGATAATGTCAGTAGTAGCGGTCTCTATTTAAATTCATTGATATAAGAACGAATAGTATTGTATCATGATGTGTACTATACCGCACGATATGCGTGCGTGTTCCTACATGTACCTTATAAGGTACACACGTTTGAACATGTCTGTTTAGTGTGATGATGCCTCTCTATCGTCTAATGAAGGAAATATATAAATTATGGAGAACACATGATATACATATGGATTCTGATTAACAGATTAATTAAACACATTATACATGCAGAACAACGCCTATATCTACATATAGATACATAAATAAATACATACATATACATATATATTAAACACACACGGTATGCATGGTCTGTTGCGGATATTAAACATCTTTTGATATGTACCCAACAACAGTGATATATACGATATGTTCTATGTCAAAGTAGTACAGGAGATAGTCCTTAATTTAAAGTAAAAGATAGAGGGATGGTTAGATAGATGGCTTAGATGACAAGGTGGAGAACACACGATCTTCCTGGCGACTGACTATGTAAAGAGAAGGTAAAAGGTAAAGTAACCAGGGTTATATTCTCTTTCTCTCTCTCTCTCACACACACACTCTCCTTCGCTTCTCTTATCCTTTGTGTTAAAGTCCTTCGTCACATAAAACTTCGCAACTTAATCAGTGTAACAACACAAAGTGACATCATAAATCTTGTTGTAAATTTAAAAGACTTTATAATCACAGGTAGTACTTACTATATATATAGAATACGTGTATTATACAGCCCAAACACATACTCCTCGTACATATTAATCTTGGATAAGTTAAAAGCAAGAAAAGCTAAATATCGATTAGAAGAAAAATCGATTCATGAGAAATGTCCACGATTATCTGTCATTGCTGATTAACTTTTCATGATTATCTTTCATTTCCGTTTATATTCAACATCATTTTGCTTGTAGAGCTAAACATCATTAAAAATAAAAAAATGTGGTGTGAAACACTCACATAATTTTCTCTACCTGCAAATTACATAGTTATAAATCACAAATTTTCTTCAAATATGTAGAAAATCTTGCTAAATGTTGTCTTCAGATCAAGCAGAGAATCTAAACCTGAAACCTCTTTCTTGAGGTAAGTTTCACCTTTAGCCCAAACCCCCCTGAAATGAACTATCTTTTAAAAAAAGTTTCAAACAAACCTGATAGGTCTCTGGTTTTATAGTTCGTATACCAAGTTTAATGATAACTATCTGTGGTGTTTGTATAGAGAAAATGGCAGAAAACTGGGAAAAACTCTCGCACAAACGCCGAAAACAAATGTTCCTAGTAAAAACGTTTCAAATAAAAATTGCAGCTTTTATTATGAGTAGTTGATATATTATGTTTAATGAAAATCGTCTGAATCATTTTCAAGAAAATCGCAAGTAATTGAAAACTCCATTCAGTAAAGTGGTATTTCCGGTTGTGAAATTTTGACTGATAATTTCCAGTGATAATCCCATGGTGATATTCAAACGGAATGCAAAGTTAGAACTAACGGCAATTTTTTTTTTTTTTTTTTTTTTTTTAGCTAAGCTATTTATTAAACACCGGACGGACACACAAACAGAACATTTTCTAAAAAAAACAACATTTTTTCGGGCACAGAGGATCTCCAAACATATATTTCCGGTGAAAACTGGATATAGAAAATTTGTCACGACAGCAATACTTCCTCTTACTAGGAGCCAGAGAAAGTAAAACTCCGGTTTTATATCTCACAAGAGCTTTTTCTGACTGCATTTATTACTATTCTAATAAGACAAATTTTTTTAGAAATTTGGAAATTTTTACTCGATATTTAGCTCGAGACCTAATATTCAGCATTCAGCTAAGCTAGTAACGATAGTTTAAATTTTGAAATTCTTAGCTCATACTTTTTCTGGAAACAGCTAAAATCATTTTTCATTTTCCATATTTCAATTAAAAAAGGATAAACCTTTATGTAGTACAGTTACTTTGCGAAGTTTAAAGTAAAAAAAAATATGTAGACCTAATTTTCGAGAGAGTGGAGAAAAAACGTGAAAAAGTATTTAAATAAAGACGTATATTCGTGAGAAAGATTTTGATCGAACCTTTATGTCGATACCTAGATCGATGCCATATTGTGATATCTAGAAAGGAATAACATTTTAGCTTTTTCTTGAGTTATGCTGTTCACACAAAAAATAAAATACGCATTGAGTTTTTTCACTAGAAATACTTTTGAGATCCCCTGAATGTGTTTGTATGTCAATTGATCAATAGGAAAAACCATTTTTCCGCATAGATTTTTCAGATTTTTTTTTCACGATTTTCTCGAAAAAGACTCCTTCGATTTTCCTCAAACTTATATATCTACTATCACTTTTATTTAAAACAATTCTCTTGAAAATTATTTTAGAGCATCCTCATAGGACAATCCACACATGAAATGTGGATGATCTAACGCTTACTTCTAGGGTCAGTCTCCAATGAGAGTTCCAATCGTCAATCACTGCAACGATCGGCCTCCAAATTTACTTTAAAGAGGACGTTATAATCATGAAAACATTTTTGTGGAGCGAATTACCAGCTCAACGAGTACGAGGCAGCAGTCATACTTTACTGTAAAGATTAAACATTAATCGCTATAACAATCTCAACCTAGAAATGTTCACCTCGTTAGGCACACTACTAGCTCGCCACTGTTAGAAGTAGCAAGAGTCCTAACTAGTCACATCAACTCATCAAGCTACTGGCAACAATTTCTACGCTCATCACGGTACCAACCAACCATCATCATTCACTGTTCGCTCGGTAACACTCTCTCCTGAATAATCGCTCGGTACACTCTTCTCTTCTTACTGAATAAAATCGTAAATATATAAATTGTGAGTTTGATGTCAGTTGAGGGTATTCATTCATTTCACCCACCCTCAAAACTTACTCTTTACACAGACATATCAATTTTGTTTAAAAATATTTCCAAGAAAATTGATTTTAGAGGAGGCTCGGGATTTCCGGATTTTACAGATGGGGGATGCAGCTGTGTAAAATGTCTTAAGGGAAAATCGAGATTTTGTTTATTTTCTTGCACACAAAATAATTAATTTCGGCAAAAATTCAATTTCAAAAAATACACTAAGAGAAAATGAAAAGAAAAGTATTTCTACAGAAAGTAAAGCTTTTCTTTAGAATTTGTTGAAACGCTAATATAATCGTATTAAAATTAAATGGTGATTGTGAAAAAGACATTAATAGAAAGTAATTTCTGTTAGAAGTAATATTACCTGAGTAAGTTACTTATTACTTAATTGGATAAAGTACTTTAGTTTCTGATAATCCCCTGGTGTCTAATATTGGAATACTAGGGCTTCCAAGGAAAGTCGAGAGAAAAGTCTCGGCAACAATCAACTAAATGAAATTCAATTAACCTGATGATAGTAGTTAATTTTCATTGAATGCTTTTAAAAGTTAGTAGTTTTCCTTTTTGTCTGTCTGTCTGTCTATGTTTGTGTGTATTTTTCTAATTTTTTCAAATGAAAGTAAATAATTTAATTTGATTAAAACGGAATAGTTATTTGTATCAATTTGTCCTAATTTTTCTCTCTGACGTGCCTTCCATCTCCTCTTCGCTATCCTTAATATATTAGCTCTGAGCTATTCAAATTTCCTGTGGGCTTAAGTAAAATATAAATAATCTGGTTTGAAACATGCACTCGACATTCTCTTACTGCTGTCAATACAAACACATATGAAATGTTAAAATATTCTTTATATTACCAAATTTGCTTATGTGTTCTAAAATAATTTTGAGATGTAGGAGTACAAGCACCTACCCAGGAAGGTAGTAGAAGTGATTACATTGCAGTCCAAAAGAGAGCGCCAATAACATTGAACAAACACAAAAATTTGAAATTTAAGTCAAAGATTCCTCAGAACCTCCTAAAACAATTTTACCCAATAGAAAATATTACAAACAAAAGTAATAGTTTATATCTGTACAGTTAGTATTATAAGTTTAATGGAAATTGCACTTCTGGTTGATGTATTTTTGCCCGAAATCTTTGGTCAGATGCGGTGGTAGTATCAAAATTGAATACCAAGTTTGAGCTTCCCATGGTTTTTCGTTTATTTTGTTCCTAGTTCCAAGACAGATCTAGGTGCTGATCAAACTGACAGCCGAACAAACCGAGACAATAGCCTTAAGAGTACCAGTGGCCGCAAGTAGTATTCCTTCAATCAGACAGTTCCACAACATCCAGGTATTCTAGAGGCATCTCTTTAGCTTGAACCATTGTGGAAGTAATTGACAGTTATCCACAACTAGCTTATCCAATTTTAAATAATCTTCCCTTTAAATTAAGCTATAAACCGAAACTTAATTTAGATTGTGGAATAAACTGGTCCCTTTCTTGCCTAAAACCTTCTCGTATAACTCTGTATGCAAAAGCTTTCATTGGCAGGTATTCCTCTTGTATAGTAAAGAGTAGTCCCACAAAATACTCTTTAATCAGTTTTTAAAGACCATTGCCGAAGACTAAACTTCATCAAACTATAGTTTAAGACCAGTATCCTTAAGTCAGACTATATTACATCAGACTATATTTTTAAATACTAGTGTCCTTAAGTCAGAATGTTTTTAAAGACCGATGTCCATATCTTTATTCTATTAAACAGGCTGTATTTCAACAAACCGTTTTAAGATCAGTGTCCTTAAATCTGACTGTACTTCACCAATCAATTACAGTGTAATAAAGACATTGGTCTTTCTTTACTTACTTTACATCTTTCTTTACATCTTTACAGTCTGTAATTCACTAGACTGTTTTCATAGACCATATCTAAAAATGAAACCGTATTCATCAGTCTGTTTTTATAGAAATCACAAAGTACATATCTGGTTTGTTTAGAACAAGTCGTTTGAGAGATTCCTCAGTATAACTCGTCGCCAATGTCTATTCAACGTCTATTAAGGAAGAGCCTTGCTCTAGCAAAAGATATTCGCACAGACAGAAGACATAAAGAATAGTCTTATCTTTTCACTCAAACCAAAATCTGCAATGATCACTTTTGGCCACACCTCAATAGCCACATACGTTTTCTCGGTCTACAGAGTCGATCAACAGTTCTATCTCAAGGCTCTAGCGAGGATTCCTTTTTAAAAAAAGAAGACCTTCAGAAAGTTTTGGAGAATGGTATTTCTTCACGAAGCCAATGCTTTCCCGCGAACCGAAACCATAAAAGACGGATTTCTTTTCTTCGGTAATAAGCAAGCCGGAAGTGGATACTTTAAATATCTTTTTGAACTAAGCGGAGTCAGTTCTTCTGGTTTCTCAATGCACGCATCCTGCATGTCCTAAAACCCAGAATAGAATGAGCTTGTTTCCAGGCACTTTATTTGAAATTTACAATTTACACCATTGATCCAAATGATATGAACTCCAAAAACGTATACTGTCTACGTAAACTTGCTAGAAGTTTTGGTCTGTAACTGTCCCAATTTGATTTGTAGTTGATCGCATAAATAAATTTGGAACCTCCTCTCATCTCAATTCAGCCCATACTATTTACTTGTTGCGGTTGCCAATTATTTAATTGTAATCCGCTGTTATAAAATATAAATATAAACTCTAAATTTAAAATATAATAAACTAGAAACTCTATTTATAAAATAAACATTTATATTTATGATTTTAATTCCCTCCTCCCGACCGGAGCATATTTTTTCTACATTTCAATCCATTAAGAAGCACATTATTGGGAATGTTATTTATACCCAGGTTAAAAAAACTAGGTTAACTTAGTGACGTCAGTAGTGAATGCATACTACTAACGCTCCTAACGGCTTCATAGCTTCATTAACATTATAGTGAAGCATTAAGTAAATGGAGGTTTGGCGAGTAAATAAAGTAAAAAAAAAAAACATAATAAACTAAAACTAGTAAATGGTATAGAAGGGGGAAAAAACAGGTAACAAGCATTAATGTTTAGTACATGTATTGCCCACCAGGTTGAGCGCACATTAACCATGATTCATTAGTAATGTCTGCATTAATTAAATTTTAAATTATTATCCACGTATAAATGTTTGTTCGTTTAGGATTTTCCTAAAGTA
Organism: Triatoma infestans; assembly: GCA_011037195.1. Lineage (NCBI taxonomy): Eukaryota > Metazoa > Arthropoda > Insecta > Hemiptera > Reduviidae > Triatoma > Triatoma infestans. The sequence continues at coordinate 33,607 of JAAEAF010007239.1, forward strand.
ATAGAAAGCAAAAATCTATCTCCAGAAAGAACTGACAAACATTTGTTTACCAAAAGATTTTTACATTTTCTCTTTGCGATTTTCTTTCACTCGAGGACAACGACTACTGTAATAAGTTGGAACTTTATTTTTTATTTGGATCAAAATTATATTGATTTGAGTATCAAATCCTACATCTGCGATTCCATAAATAACCCTTTATTTCTGGTCAGAAAGCAGACTGATCCAGAAGTTTAATACATTGAATAGAACTGTGACATGAAATCACAGACACTTGTAATGTGACATACATTGTTAGATATATCACACAAAGGGGACCAATCACATTTCAACTGTCCCACATTGTGCATTGTGCACTCTAACTTTCTACAATTTTAATGCAAATATGAATGAATACTATTATAATATAATGAATCGACTGTATAGTCTTCACGTTTCGCCACTAGCATGCAACCAATGCACCTCGCATGAGTAAGGGATAATGAAATCAGAATGGAATATCTTTTTTACTTTCTCTTACTTTCCTACTATTGCGATTGTGGCAGATTTCCGAAATTGAGTTTTTACCGGAAATACATGTGTTGGAGTTTGCTAAATATGAAAAAAATTATTTTAGCGAGTGGTCTCTATGTGTTTGTCTAAGAACAATCTTGGTATTCCATTTAGGCCTCACCACTGCATCACACAAGAAGATTTCGGGCAAAATCCATCAACCTGAATTGCGGACTTTACTGAATGTTTTTTCCTTCAGTATTTCGTGATTTTTTCAAAAAAGGCCCCAAGATTTTCCTTAAACATCGTATACTATTTACACACATAAATACATATCACTTTTATTTGAAACATTTTTCTGGGAAAATTTTTCAAGTTTTCAAGTTGAGCCTTGGCCTACCTCTAAATTCTCCCTTAAGCCAAAAGTAGCAGTGACTTCCTGGGCATTCTTTCCCAAGGCATCCTCAAGACATGTGGTCTCTATGTGTTACAAAATGGTAGTGCAATGTCCAGGACAAAATAGTAATGGTGTCCAGTGTTACAAAATGGCAGGGTTAGCTTTCATACATTTACTGATCCCCCGACCATATTTACTTACATATAATATGAATAACATAAACAAAAGCCGAAGATTGTTGGGGACCCTAAATTCAATTCTCTGAGGTAAGATGATGAAGCAAAGCGTAATAAAAGGAATTACCACTCTTTGGTAAAAGTCTGGTGCTGTATCCCAGCAAAATAAGGAACTTCATAGGAATTTCTCGAATGGGCTACATAAGACATAAAGAAATCAGGAAAATTGTAGGCTAAGTGATCTGTATATCCCATCATAGAAGAAAGAGTCCATATTATGAGAATGGGTGAGAAGCCAGTTGGCCAAAAAGATCCCTCTAGTATGTACTATAACCCTCCTTCTTAATAGGAGGAGAGGAAGTGCTCGGAAGCTTCTGCAGAACTACAAAAAATCAAGTTTGACCTCAGTACGTACGAAGTTTAAAGAAAATCCCTGGCTCTCAGAATGTGCATGTGTGATAGAGATGATTATTTTCGAATGTTTGACTCGATCGCAATACTTCCTACTCCAGTAGTAAGAGTATGAAAATAAACGACAGTTTACATATTTAGTAAATATGTAAAGCAAAGCTAGATTTTTGTATTAAGAATGATGATCGATTGAATATTAAACCAACACGTGTGTTTTGTGTGCGTGTGTGTGTGTTTGTATGAACGCATTTGTGTTGGCAGGCGCAGCAATTTTTTTTTTGAAGTGATTGATCGGTTATCCATCGTAACGTCAAAAGTATGTTGATAGATTGATGTTTGATAAGCAGCTTCACGGCTACTATCGTATATTTAAGTATATAAAGTGCATTAAGTTCGTGCTTACCGCCAGCTTATATGGCTTTTTTTTCCATAATTTATATGCTGTATAATGTAAAATGGATTTATGACGAGGTATCTTTGCATTTATTTATCTAGAAAAAACTATCTGGAAAGATTTGATCATAGATTAAGAAAGTGTTACAAAACTGTTTCTTGTCCAAAAAAAGATTTTAATTTTATGTATTTAAACATTTCTTTAGTAATTCCAGTAAAAAGAAAAGGTCATCTAACTATAAACATCTTAGTTGTGAAACCTGTAAGGCTGTTTAAGCTCCGCCCTTTAGTAAAACACAACAGTCAAATCTACGAACATAATCCTACATTTTTAGAAATGACCTTATACTATAAGTATTAGATTAAATCTTAGCCCCTTCCCCCCGATTCTAAGCCGCACCATAAATACCCCAAAGGTTTATGTGATAAATAAATAGATAAATAAAAATAATAATAACAATTAATAGATAATAAATCTCGCGACTGTAAGGCAAATTTAAAGTCAGAGTCATAAACCATCACTCTAGTTTCTCCTGAAACTGTTCTCAAAGCAGTTTCTCCTGATTTATTTAATTACTATATTATTCTTGCATTTTTATGAAGTATATATTTTAATTTATTATTCATACAAGTTACACATATTTATTATTAAATACATGAAATCCCAGCCATACTGTTTGACCAAAGAAAAATGTTAATTTATATGTAAGAATGTTTAAAATCACTTACTTTTTACTGTTATAATTACAGCAACTTTAAACAAATAAACTCATTTTAACAAAAAAAAACACTTTTAAGGCTTAATTTTCAAAAATGTATATTTCATAATGCAAACTGTTTACTTGCGGCTCCGTAAATATTATTTTGGTAAATATAATTATAAAAACAGGTCTTTAAGAAAGAAAAGTTGCCGACTTCTGGGCTAGCAGTATATGTAATAGGAGGAGTTAAGTTCTATCTCTGTTTGTCGGTTCCAGAACTACAAAGAAGGTACAATTGGGTTTCATATGTACATACTCGTATACGGATGATACACGAGGGTGGACGCCCACCAAATACCCAGGATGTAAATAACAATGTAGTACAAACGTATATATATATAATATTATTATATATATATATTATATTATATAGTGGATGGAATGGCAAGCAATGTTCACAATTATGTTAGGCTGTGGGGAAAACCCACTGTTAAGAGTGAATGAGAACAGAGAGATATCTGCGTATGTACGTAGTTTGTTGGAAATTGTGGAAAAGCATGAATGTGGGTGGGCTGAGAAAGGAGAAGAACATGTTCTGCTGTGTTTAAAATGAGCTGACAAAGCGAGCTGTGGAAGGATCTCTCTTTGAACAATACCCAGTGCTAACAGTATTACCAACAAACATTAAATAGAACTATGTACAGCTGACAATAATATACAAGTCTACCAGCACCATACCAAATTGTTTATAATATAATAATAAGAATAAATGAATAAATTTTTAAATATGCGGATGGTTCCGCAATGCTGGATAACGCATCTGGTATTCTATCCGTCGTAGCATGCATATTTTTCCGAGTATTGAAAAAGTACAAGACTGTCGATCTATAAAAAATTCTTTCATGTACTTCCATTATTTTGTTAGGTTAGAACTAGCTATCAAACCGTTTAGAGTAACTATATTCGAAAGAGCTTAACTATATTGATGGGTAAATTTGCTTACCAGGGATTGCAGTGATCTTGCAAAACAGTGTCTAATTCTTATGTGTTATCACAATAAAATACAATAATCGTAAGATGACAATTACATCATGGTTTAATTGGTTATATAATATTCTTCTGTTTCTTGGCTACTTAGACGATAAGTGTGGACTTAGTTACTAAAGTTAAAGATGAAATATTAGTGGTCTAATCACATTCAAAGCAATGATGTGAACAGAGTATTAAATAGTAATTATGTTTTCAGTTGATGTGTGTTCTGTAGCATGAGCGCTATTGAAAGGGCGTGTGTGTGTGTATTTCTTTTGGAGAAGTGACTTTTGTATGAAGAAAAACTAAGAAATAAGTAACAAGTCACCACTGTTCACAATAAATATATTCACTTAAAATAATAATTACAACTTACTTGTAATAAATTTAATAAACTTATTATTATTATTTGGCTGTGGGGAGGGACCAAACCCTACGCTATTCAAAGCCTCACTGGCCCATGAACTTATAAATAGACTACGGCAATGAAGTTAAGAGAGTGCCTGTTCTAAGACGAATGTTACTAGTTCAATGCTGATATACGACGAAACAATATTACTATGTATGGAGGGAGTTTTAGAAAGGACTCTACAACGGTCTCTTTTTATCTGCCCTTTGCCTTGGAATATCATTGAACTCTGCTTAATAGTTCCTTAACAGTTTCTAAGTTCACTTCCCTGCTCTAAAATACACTTTATTTTAAATTAAAATCACTTTCCAAAATTATTTCTACTTTCTTTAATATATCCATTTGCTTCTTCCATTACATAATTAGGGTCCATTGTATAGAAGTATTTGCTCTTTTGGGCAATGGGAATTTTTAATTCTTAATAATAATATCACACAACAGCGAGCAGTTATCCAGCTAACTTTACATAACGGGACTATCATTAATCTGTATATTGAAGGTAATAGATACAGAATTAATAGCAATGAAATATGTGTACTATACGTAACTCTGCAGTTTGGAGACCTTAAATCATCTTTTTGCTGGAATGTCCAATTTATTATCCTATAGAAATTAGCAACAAATTTTCAAGTAAATATATTGTACCTGTCCAAACAGATAGTGATAATCTATTAAATTTATTAAATGAACAATTGAACAATATTTTTATTATTTCATTTGTAATGTGCTAAAATTAAGTTCATTTTATATTTAAGGATAATTCTTTACTTAAGTTATTATTCTATTTATTTATTAGTTATGTTTAGTTATCACTCTGCTATTTGAATTATTTTTTATTTGTTCTACAACTAATGTTATAACATCAGACTCGCTGTAATATGTAAATTTATTCAAAAAATACAGTAATATTGTTATTATTATTAATATTATCTTTTTCATGTTGCTGACCGGTTTCGGGTTCTCATCCACCGTCAGAGCAATTCTAATCGCACTCTGATCACACTAGTTGATACAATTCAGTGGAGAAAGTAAAAATAAATTGAATCGAAATTATCGAGAACAATGATTGTTTTACAGTAATTTATGTTTGTTTATTTTACGATGTTTACATTTATCAAAAATAAAGAACATCATAAAGAGCAACAAAAAATAGATATATTTATTATCTTTGCTTCAATACAAAAAAAAAAATTGTTTATTTCAATAAAAATATAAAGGCCAGAAAGAAAGTCCGCAAACAATTTTTTTCTGCCCTTTATTAAATATCTATTGTTGACTTTATAAAATACGAAGAGAGAGAAGTAATATTTTTCCAACAACCAACAGTACAACAAACAACAGACACATTCAACATATACAAACAATACATGAATTTATTATTAGTCATACGTTTTGGGATGGAATGGTATCGTTTCAATATTGCTGTAACATATCCTATATCCTCACTACATTCAGCTTCAAACTGATGGACTGGTACTGGTAGTACACAACAAAGTTCCCCGGCGGACTTGATGTAAATAGTAGTATATTTGAAATCAAAAGCTATGAAGACGTCCAATTGACTAAGCAAGCGGTGGGTGTGCGAAACATACCGCTTACGACTATCTCTCTTACACCAAATTAATACAATTTATTTAATAAATTTTCTTGAAAATTGCAACATTTTACAAATTATATAAAAAAAGGTAGTAGCAGCTGAACGAACTAGTACGGAGCTCCGTCAAATCAAGAAAGCGAATAACCTAATAGACAGACCCCCTGTAAAATCCATTTGTTCGAAAATGTTTCAAATAAAAGTTAGTTCTTATTCTCTGAAGCGAGCATATCAATTTTAAAGAAAACCGTTGAGGCAGTTTTCGAGAAAATTCCCCAAAAAAACTTGAAAACCTGTTTTGTAAAGTGTCACTGCCGGTTTAATAGATTTTCTTCAAATTTGGAATTCTACCACTGCTGGTAATCTATGGTAATATTATCTAGTATATTATACAGAAATGACATTTTAAATGAACGCATGACGGAAACCCTCCAAAAAAAATTCAATTTTCCTAGGAAAATGTTTTAAATAAAAATGATAGATATTCATGTGTATAGATATTACACGAAGTTTAAAGAAAATCATTGGAGCTGTTTTGGAGAAAATTGTGAAAAAAAGGAAAAATACCTATTCACTCTTAGAAGCATTTTCGAATGATGGATTCTGCTATCCTTCGTGTCAGATGCTGCGGTGGGCAGTACCTAAACGGAATATCACGTTTCAGCTTCCTGCGATTTTTCGCTTTTGAGATATTTTGTTCAAACATATCCAGAGAGCCAGTTTCTAAAAAACCACTTTTCCGGAGAGGAACTCAAAACATGTATTTCCGGTAAAAACACGATAACGGTACTTTGACCCGATGCTATACTTCCTTTTACTAAGGGAGTAAAAAAAATTAAAAATGATACATGAATCAAACAATACCAAAATGAAACAAAATTCAAATAAAACAAAATTTGGTATGAAACACTCACGCGAAACATTCATAAATCAATTCGAAAATCTGACACGAATGTAATATTGAATATGTGGATTTTACGAATTGGATATTACGAATTTAATACTTCTTTTTATAAATCTTTGAAAGGGGTGTTTCATAACATTTACAAGCAGCTTTCCTTGGATGTAGATTATATAAATTTGGGTATGCGGGTCTCCAATATTAGCAGTATATTTAAAATAAGAGGAGAACTTATTATTTAAATTATAAACCTTCTATCCAGGGAACAGACTATTCCTGCTCTTTGTGTAACCTTCGTGAGGATGAGAATGAGTACCATTTCTTAGGTCGCTATAGTGTTCTTGCGGGAGTAAGGAAAAGGTGTTTGGGTGACCTCATTTTAACGAGGGACGAAATAGTAGCATGGTTGAATGGTGCAGATTGGGCAGCTCTGACCACATATCTAAACGAAGCTACACTTTACCGGTAATACCCAGTTGAAAATTCCAGTTTATAATTATAAAATCTAAAATAAATTATGTAAAATGTAAAATAAATAAATAAATGTAATAGTTAATTTTTATTTTCTCTCATAAATTTTTCAGTTTTTTTCTTTTTGTTGCAAATTTCTATTTGGTAAAGTTTGATTTTTCTTCTTATTTTCTTATTTGTTTAATTGTTGTACTCCTGACAGACAGCCGATGCTATGTCAGTACAAATATTTTTATGTAGAGTTCTTCTTTTTACTTTTTCATATATGAATTGTAAATATTTCAATAAATAAATAATAAATAATACTTCTTTTTACTTTCTCTTTTTACTTTCTCTTATTACTCCTTAGTAAGAGGAAGTATTGTAATCGTGTCAAATTTTCGATATCGAGTTTTCACCGGAAATATCCGTTTTGAGGTCCCCTGAGTCCCAAAAAGTGGTTTTTAGCAAATGGTCTGTGTGTGTGTATGTGAACAGCATAGCTCAAAAACGAAAAACCGTAGAAAGTTGAAACTTGATATTCAGTTTAGGTATCACCATGACATCTGACAGTGGTCATCTGTTAAAATTCCTCAACCGGAAGTTCCACTTTACTTGCTGGTTTTTTCACTTTTTTGTGATTTTCTCAAAAATGTCTCAAACGATTTTCTTTAAACTTGGTATATCAACTACAAATACAAATAGCTACAACTTTTATTTGAAACAGTTCTCTGGGAAAATTCATTTAAGGGCAGTAATGGGGGAGGGGGGTTAGGTTTTCATCTAAAGTGCTATTTCAGTTTATTAAACAATTCTATTATCGAAATAATGTTAATTAGAATTAAATATGTTGTTGAAATTCTGAGTTTGAAAAAAATTGGATAACCGGAAGTGCGTTTACTTTACCACTTTACTAAATGATTTATTCTCTTGTTCGGAATTTTCTCAAAAATGGCTCCGACGATTTTCTTGAAACTTCGTATATAAACTAAACATGCAATGATCTACAACTTTTATTTAAAACATTTCTCTGGGAAAATTCTTTAAGGGCACTTTTAGGGGAGGGGTGGGGGTTATGTTTTTCTCTACAGTTGATTATACAGTTCTATCATCCATACAAAATTAATTAGAAATAAATAGATGGCCAAAATTCCGAATTTTAAGAAATTTAGTTAAACGGAAGTGCACTTTTACCGAACAGTTTTTTTTCAGTTTTCGATGAATTTCGTTAAATTTGTCGAACGTTGATGAACTATAAAATTTGTCAATTATAATTTTGAGAACAGAAGTAAGAGAAAGTTGTGTGAGTGTTTCACACCAGATTTTTTGTAGTAGGTAGAGAGTCCAATCTTAGCTTTCGTAGTGAACAGACGTGTTACATGTGCTCCTCAACATGCTTTTTTATAGTAAATTTAATAGGTTTATGAAAGTATTTCAGCGTCTAATTTTGCACAGGAATTGCCTAGGGGGGAGGTCTACAAGTAAGAAAATTTTTGTGAAATTTTATCGAGCACTTTAGAGATAATTACATTAATTAAAATAAGATTGAATAGTATTACAAATTGGAAAGCTCAAAGTCCGCTTTGTTGATAATAATGTTGAGTGTTGCGATAGTGTTGGTGAAACTCAGTGGGGGCAGTTCTTGGAGTGGGAGAAGATTCTCTGTCCTTGTCGCTCCACGACCACTACATGCTACTGGATACTGGCACTACCGTTGTATACTCTCTCTGACGTATTTTTAAAGGTACGTAATTTAAAAGAAATAAATTAAAACTATAAATAATAATAATAAAAAAATGCTTTTTCCACAATTGCTTACACATTGCTAATACTGCTCTTTTTTGTCTTTTTAATTTTATTTTACCTCGATCTATTAATTAATCATTCATATATTAATTACTTTGATAAAAAAACAAAAAAAATTAAAAAACAAAAATAGAATAATAGGGAAATAAATAAAATAAAAAATGAGTCAAGAACAAGTTCTAGAATTTTTTGCTAAGTTTAAAGAACAAATGAATATGGAGATGGAAAAAAATCTAAACTTAACAGGTACAGAAATTAAAGTATCAATAAAAGATATGTCAGATAACGTTAAGAATTTGAAAGCCAAAGTAAATATGTTGGACAGGGAGAGTCGGAGGAGAAATGCCATTATGTTTGGTGTAAATGAAGAGTTGGGGGACTATTGAAATTAGAAGAATTCGTCTGTTCATTACTAAACGAAAAATTGGAATTGAAACTAACGTATGCTGATTTAGACTTCGTGAGAAGGTTAGGTAAAATAAAGGAAAATAAAGCTAGGCCTATATTGATCGGATTTACTCAATTTCGCACAAAGTTACTTGTTTTGAAGAACAGTTACAAACTAAAAGAAATTAAAATTTCTATTGCGGAAAACTTCCCAAAAGAAGTAGTAGAAATACGTAAAGCCTTACGTCCGAAATTAATTGAGGCAAGAAGAGAGGAAAATATGTGGTTACGAGGTATGAAAAACTAATAATAAAAGAGACGCTTCAGAGATAATATAAAAATGACAGATCAACTAAAAAAAAGATTATTGTCAGAATAGCCGCCTATGGAAGTAGAAAAGGTAACAAAGGAAGAACATACGCCTAAGGAACGTAAACCTTATGCAAACAGCATAATAGGAAAATCGAAGTTAGAACAGTTTGTTTATATTCCTCGTCCATCAAGAGATCCCGCTGAGGATGTAAGTGGTAAATCAGATAGAACTGAGAAGTCAATATTGAAAAAAACTTAGCAATTAATAAAGAATACGAATATGAATACGACATTGAAGATTTTGGCATATAATATTCATGGTCTAAAAAATAAGAGAAATGAACGGATTTTATGAACTATATTAAAACATTTGACATTATTCTTTTATTGGAGACATTTGTGGAGGCTAAGGATGAACTAGAACATAATTCTCATAATTCTCTCATAATTATGTGAAGAATTTCAGTTAATGTGGATTCCAGCAAGAAAAGGTGCAAGATTTGGCAGGGCATCTGGGGGGCGCCTGTATGGCATAAATTTGAGAAGTAATATAAGGAAATATATCTCTTTTTGCAAAATCCAAAATGTAGATGTTTTGTGTGTTAAAGCCAATAATTTTTGTATGTATGTCTGTCCAGTGTAACTGAATTGTAACCGATGGGTTTTAGATTTTATCGAAATTTCTAATTTTGTTTCCTGATAATAACAACTTAAATATTTTATTGCCAGGGGATTTTAATGCGGGAGTTGGTACGGTACAGAAGTTATCTACAAATTTGAATACTATAAATTAAACCATTAAGTTTAGACAGAGTTTCTAAGGATACATTAGTCAATGCTAATGGTAAGAAAATTTTGGATTGCTTGATAGCTTTGGATATTTAATATTGAATGGAAGGAATGGGGGCGATATTGATGGTGAATTCACTTATCTATGGGGTGCAGGGAACTCGGTAATAGACTTAGCTTGTATTAATCTAGATTTATTGCCCTATGTGAGTGACTTCCATGTTGATATGCGTGTTCATTCTAACCATATGCCTATAGTTACATCTTTTAAATTATTAGATGAATTAAACTCTGAAGACTTGGTGCTCCCACTCCTTCCAAAATTGAATTGGAACAAGCAATATACCACAATGTATAAACAAAAATTGGAGAAATATGTTGTAAGCGTAAGGTATTTTAGCGAAAGTGTAGATAATAGTATAGATTTTATACTGGATGCAATTATGAGTGTATCTAATTATAATAAAAACTCTAGGCCGACATACAAAAAAAATAAACCTTGGTTTGACAAAGATTGTTGTTTAGCTAGAAGTAAGTCTGTTCAACAATTAAAGATGTATAGAAAATCAAACAAGGTAGATGACAAACTTCATAATAAAGTTTATAGAAATTGGTGGCAAAAGAAAAGAATATTATTCTAATTATGCTGAGCAGTTAACTAATAGCAGACAGAGTAAAGAATTTTGGGAAATAGTGCGAGTTTTTAAAAAGTGTAATAGTTAGATAGTAGTAGGAAATATATGTACGAGTGTGTGTGGGTACAATACTTCAAACAGCTCTATAATCCTTCTTGCTTTATTAATAGGTTGCATTTTGCTGAACGGTTTTATGAAACTGTAAATTTAGATAGACCCTTCTCAGTAACCGACCAATATTCAGTGTTACTTAAAGTTAAGGACAATAAAGCTCCCGGAAAGGACCGAATACCTTTGGCATTTTTTAAGCATGCCCCCGCAAATTTTCTAAAAATATTAAATATTTTTAATAAAATATTTGAGACAGGAAATATTGCTGAGAGCTTCAAGGAGAGTGTAATATTTCCCTTATATAAAAGGGAACAAAAACGATGTATGTAATTACAGAGGGATTTCTTTCTTATAAAATTCTATAATTCACAAATAGTAATGAAATAATAAGGGAATTTCAAGCCGGATTTCGTCAAATTACTCAGCGGTGGACAATATATTTAATTTAGTAAATTTGGCCAAATTGAGACTTCGGAAAAAAAACAAAAATTATACGCATTCTTTGTTGACTTCACATTTGCTTTCGACAGTATTGATCGATACTCTCTAATTTGTAAATTGTACGCACTCGGTCTTACAACTAAAATAATTAAGTCAATCAAAAATTTATTTTGTAATATTAGTGTATGAACGGAATCTCTCAAAAGTTTGCTACCTGTATGGGTGTGAGGCAGGGCTGTCTTCTTAGCCCAACCCTTTTCTCACTCTATATAAATGATTTAGAATTGTACTTGGATGGAGGTGTTTGCCTAGAGAGTGGAGGTAAAATAAAACTATTTACTTATGCAGATGATATTGTTCTGCTAGCGATGGACCCGATCTCTTTACAAATGATGATTAATTTGTTAGAACAGTATTGTGGAGTAACTGTTTATTGTGGAGTTTAACGATAAACTTGGTCAAATCAAAGATTATGGTGTTCAGGAATGGTGTTAGGGCGGCGGGTAATGAGCAGTGGTACTTGGGCAAGGATAGGATTGAGGTAGTGAACGAATATAGATATTTGGGTGTCAACCTCCGCCGACTCTCTCGATGAGCAAGCAGAGGCGGGTTTGAACACGATCTGGCGACCGTTTATGGAAAATAATGACGAGGCATTTCCTACTAAGCTGAGGGTTTTCAATTCTGACAATCGGGCAACGATGTGCAACAGGGCTCAAGTATGGGGCGGAGAAAAATATGACAGGCTAGAGAGGCTGTTTCGGCTGTTCATCAAGCGGCTACTCGGGCTACCACAGTACACACCCATCTCCTTCTTATACATTGAAACAAATTTAATGCTCATATTCATATACACCTTAAAACTACACTTCAATTATATCCTTAAAATTTTATTGCTTCCAGATCACAGACTACCAAAAGTATTAGTCACACAAGTAATAATAAACAAAATATACTGGTTTAGAGAAATTGATTATTACATTAAAAAATTTAATTTAAACATAGTATTGGACGGCGCTAATATTAATAACAGAACATTGGAAGTGCAATTTTGACCTGATTAGAAAACACATTTACGATAGTATAAAAGAACAAAACTTATCAAACTTAACTCACTTAGAACAGTTTTCGTTATATAAAGGGTTGATATTTGACTTCCCCAACAATTACTTAACTGATACAACTTTACCACTAAACAACGTCAGCTGGATTATAAAAAGCAGAGGAGATTTAATTAATTTAAATTTTAAACACTAGAAATAGGAAAATATTAACTGTGAGCTTTGTGGAGATGTGGAGCGGGAGGATTTGTTTCATTTCCTGGCTGTCTGCCCAGCTCAGGGCAGGGTAGGGTATTCAGGGCAGGGTATTCATATATAAAATAAAGACTTTTATTATTATTATTATTATTATTATTATTATTATTATTATTATTATTATTATTATTATTATTATAATAGGTAGAAAAAGTTAAAAGAGCGGAAACCAATACACATCTCGATCTGATAGTACAAATTAGATTTTGCATATTTCATTTAGATATTTTAAAGGAAACGTATGTTTTTGTTTCTAACTATCTTACGTTTCTGAGAAAAATTCAATATCAATATAACTTTACACATAAAACTTATAAAAGATACTTTACTTTTCCAATTTTCTTTTGATGAAATTGTATATATATGTATTTATGTTCAAATATCTAAAACTACATTATGTGAACTCTACAAAGAGATATAAACTTGTAAAAAGCCAGTAGATGAAGACGAACTATGTTCCATAGAAATACTTGGTTTTTAGCGAAAATCTTCTTCTTCTTTTTTTATATAAAATAAATCTCGATTCACTTGATCGATTCTTTTTACGTATACTATGCTGACTTATTCATTATTTTTTATTTTATTTATAAGCTTATTTTCAGGGATTAATCCCTATACAAGTGAGAAAATTCCAAAAAATCACTCATACAATTTTGTAAAATCGTACTTCTGGTTTGTCGTACACTAACTACACACATAAATACCCAAATCAATCCAAATTCACATAAATAAGTGGTATCACTTTTTTTAAAAATATTTTCACGGGGAAATTGATTTTTTGAGAAAACCTGGGGGAACAGTAGCGTCATGCTTTACTCTAAAATAGGTATATGTTTTTACCACCTATATAACATTAATACAAATTAGAAGCATTGATTGAATTTCAAATTTGGAGAAAATCGGTTAACCGGAAATGTAATTTTATAGAATAGGCTTTTTAGTTTTTTGGATTTTCTCGAAAATGTTTACAACGATTTCCTTTAAACTTGAAATGCTTCCTGCATAGATAGAAACGTACCACTTCTTTTGTAACATTTTTCTGAAGAAATCGATTTTGGAGAGTTATTATGAGGTCTGTCTGTCAGTAAATTTAAATTTAGATTTATTTATTTAATTCTGTTATATACATAAGTATGTATGTACAGAGGAGTTGGCTTTTATTTCCAACTGAAAGTATTATATATAATTAATGAAAACAATATTCAAAACAAAAAACAATATACAAAAAAAAAAAAAATGTTATAAAGTGCAAAAATATAATACATTAACTTCTTTTAAAAAGGAACTGAATAATTCTGCATTTTTATTATGATATATTATTTCATTTTATCTTTTTTTTTATAAATAAGAACTAAATCCATATCATGCCTCAACTTGATTGTCTTTGTTCATCGGCTAGTAAAGACGGATTCTCTTAATTCTAGCGCCTTAACTGTGAATTTGAATATATTTATCAAATTTTGCTTTGAATTAATACTTGAACATATTTCGATCATATTAAAATATTCTAGAAAACCCAAATATTTGATTCTCAACTGATTATACAGGGGACAAACAAAAAATATATGTTCCCACGTTTCTTCTATATTGTTGAAATTACAAAAAATACAAAATTGTTGTGTATCAATTACATATTTTTTATTTTTATGACATATATATAATCTAAATTGCGATGCAACCCTAATTTGGCTAATAACTTTTATAATATTAAAGGGAACATTGAAATTTAAATAAGAAACTTCTTGTAAGTTGTTCACAATGTATTTATAATATTGATTATAAGAGGAAGCACTAATTCGATCTGAATCAGTTTTTATTAATTTTTCTTTATAACTAGCCAGCCAGAAGTTCATTTTTATACTTCCAAATTTTTTCAGCGGATTGCTCTTGCCATAACCACTCATAGCCTAAGTCTACGACCATATCCTTCAATTGAGAGACCCAGTTATATTTTGTCAAAGTTCTATACTCGTCCAGTCTATCTAAAACTAATAACCTTTCGAAACAGATTTTCGGCAATCTATTGCTACACATGTTAGAAATTTTGTGCCACCAATTTAAAACCAGTTTGAAAACATAATATTGAATTTGAATTAAACCTAGTTCAGCTCTTACCAAATAATCTGGAGTACTATTTTGCCATGTAAAAATTTGTTTAAAATATTTAACTTGAACCAATTCCAATTTCTCGAGGTACCTCAATGCCCATACTTCACTACCATACAGTAATATAGATCTAACGATACTCTCAAAAAGTTTAATTTTTGAGTTTAAAGAAGAAGATTTAGCCTTTACTAAAATCTGTTTAGTTGCTCCAATAGCAGATGTAGCTCTGGCTACCATAGCGTTAGATGCAAGATGAAAAACACCGCTATTAGAAAACAGAATCCCTAAATATGTATAAGACTTTACCAATTCTATTTTATTGTTTTTATAAAGAAATGTGCTATTTTCTTTTCTCCGATTGCCCTTACTAAATACCACAATTTTCTTCTTCTTTATGTTGATCTTTAACAAATTTTCTTGGCAATATATTTCTAAAAAATTTAATAATTTCTGTGTTTCCCTAATTCCATTGGATAACAGGACAAGGTCATCTGCGTACAATAAGCTTATTATACCCTTATTATGGCTGATACTAACCTCATTACATCCATTTCTGATTAAAAACTGTTCTAGATCATTAATGAAAATGGCGAAAAGGAGAGGCGAGATTGTGTCACCTTGCAGGACACCTTTGCAAACCGAAAAATATTCAGTGTACTTGTTACCAACCATCCCTCTGGTAGATGCATTATTATAAAAGCCTTCGAGAATTTTAATCCACTTTCTACTTATTCCAAAATTAAATAATTGTACCACAATAAGGAGTGATCAAGTGAATCGAAAGCTTTTTCAAAATCTACAAATATAGCGTAAACTTTACGTCTGTTATTTCTAATTTGAATATTAATTAGGGAGGAGAGCGTAAATATGCTATCGATACAAGATCTACCTCTTCGAAAACCATTCTGGGATTCTATTAAAGGGTTACCAAATTCTAGCCAATTTTTTAATCTGTTGGTTAACACTTGTGTAAATAATTTAGCTATTGTATTCATAAGAGAAATTGTTCTGTAATTATCTGGTTGTAGCGGGTCCCCTTTCTTAAATAAAAGAAACATCTCAGACTTACTCCAACCGGCCGGCATTACTTCTGATTCTAAAATTTTATTGAATAAAGTTTGAATATAGCCAAGTCCACACATGGGTAGAGCCTTTAGGAATTCATTTGGAATATTATCTGGGCCTGGAGCTTTCCCAGTTTTACATTGATTAACTGCGAAGAGTACTTCCGAAAATGTAAAAGATTCATCAAAGAAGGGGTGGAAGACATCGTGCATTAGGAAATTAGTGGGGGCTGAATTATCAGGATACCGTTTTCTAAAATACTCGTTCCAAGACTCAATATCAATATGATTATATTGAAGTATTCTGGGTCTTAATTTTCTAACTTAATTTTCTGCCAAAACATACTTGAATTGTGCACATTACTAATATCAGTACTCAAACTCTCATAATAAGTACATTTTGCATTTTTTAATGTTCTCTTGTATTCTTTTTTGCTCAAAATATAACTAGCCTTACTTTCAGCATTAAAATTTTCCTTTTTTGCTACTTTTAACATGTTTATCACTTTTCTTTTTGCCGACCAACAGTTACCATCGAACCAAGCTTGTTTATTTTTCCTGCGCCCCCCAAAGGTTTTTCTTGTAGCCAGACCTAATTGCAATGCACAATTAACAATTTCATTTACTAAAGTTACGTACATCACGTCAGGGGCAGAATTACTACATACTAGGGAGTTGATATGATTGAGATTAAATGAATACAGATCCTTCTTATTATTATCCCACTTAAAGACTATCTTTTGAATTCTGTCGGAATTTTGTGAGCCAGGAAATTCAGGATACAATCTTGACCCAAATAATAGAACACAAGAAAAGTGGTCTGATATTAGGGCTAAATCTGAGATATATAAATCTTTAACCGTATATAAACCACTCATATTTGACCAAATAAGATCAATAACACTATTACCGTTGGGACCGCAATAAGTAAAGTTACCATCTTTATCACTAATTGTTCTACCATTGAGCACATAAAAACCATTCAGCTCCATGAATTCCACTAATTCTTCACCTTTTTTATTATTAATGAGATCCTTTGAAAAACGCAAATTATTTAACAACGTACCCTCAAATAATTCTTTTACACCTTCACTCAATAATCCTGTACGACAGTTCCAATCACCACCTATAAAAACGTCCCAACCTTGGAATTTCAAGTTAATATTTAAAAGTATTTCATTTAAATTAACTAGTGCCTCCTTAATGTTACAATTTGGTTTTAAATAGACATTACCCAATATAAAATTTTGTGAGTCTGCATAGATTGCCGTAAAAATCCAAAAAGGTGATATATCTACAATTTCGTATCTATAACAATTTCTAATACACATAATTAAACCGCCAGAGGCACGACCATGAGATTTATTTTTAAAGGCATTACTAGTTATTACAAAATAATTTCTAAATTCATTCTGAATATCGGCAGAAGTATCACGTGATAACCATGTTTCAGCAAGACAAATAAAATCAAATACAAGTAAATTTGAAATATTGTTACTATTTAAATTAATAAAATTATTATAACCATGAATATTCAAAAATACCGCAGAGAAGCCAGATCCATTTTCCATACATCTTCCCTCAACCTTAGTGTTACTATGTGGTGTCACTCCGGGAGCGAAAACGAAAGGGGTCCAGTTTTTTCTCGATTGCAACTCTTCTTTTCTTGCTAGCCTTTTCTTCCGGTCCTAATTCTTGGTCAGCTCGAGTATCATTAGCGCTAAGCGGGTCATTGTTGTGCTTCTTTAAAAGATCTTCGGCTTCTTCTAGACTAAAGGTATGACCTCCAGCTCTAATTTTGCTCTTAAAAATTGAAGCGGTTACATCCATTTCTTTAAATTTCATCAAACATAAGAAAAGTTTTTTCCCATGCTCCCTATCATCCTTAAGGCGGTCGTGGGTAACAGCTAAGTTCAACTGCTTGAATTGCTCTCTTTTAGCTAATATTTCGTTTTTCATCTTATTACTAGTCAAAGACAACTTAATTGGTCTTTTCCCTTTTTTCCGACCGATTCTTTGGCAATAGTTTATAGCAATATCTGGGATGTTCATCTTTAAATCTTCAAATAATTTTCTAACATCTACTAACGGATCGTCATCGGTTACATCACTTCCCACCGCTTCCGGTACACCATGTATAATAATATTATTTCTCTTAAGTTCTCTTTAAGATACTTTATTTCTTTTTCTTGCTCCAAAATAGTAATTTTCATGGATTCGATTGGCCTTCATGGAATTTAATTCACTGGTCATATTCTCAACGGCAGATTTAATCAATTCAATGTTGGCAGCCATTGCTTTCGTTGCTACATTTCGATTTTTTATTTCAATCATAATGTCCTCTAAAGTGTAAGACATTGTTGGCACTTAATATGAATTAATTATTAATTTATTTATTTTGTCGACAGATATAATACGCCGTAAATTAGCAATTTTATACGAAGAAACTTGAATTGAAAATAAACACTGTAGCCAATACACAATTTAAAAGTTTATATTGTAAAGTAACTAAAGTTCAGATAGATACATACATAAATAAACAGAAGAGAGATAGTAGGCACTTCTCTCTCTCAATCTGTTTCTCTCTGTAAAGTCCAGTATTCTACCCCCACTACTCCAGGGACAAATTTACTTATAAAACTATTTTAATTGTAATTAAAAGTTTTTCACTTATTTCTGACACTCACGTTTGATTTATACAAATATGCTTACGTAATTTAATAGCGGGTAACTTCTTTGGTATTTCAGCAAAAAATCACTTGAAAAAACGATTTGCAAACCACTGAAAAATATAAAAATAACTGGACACGAAATGAACACTACCTTCCGGTATGAACACGTAGAACAACTGACAATTTAAATTTGCGTCAGCTATGTTGGTTTTGCCATAGAGCGCTCCATATAAGGCCGCTCAACCCCTGCCTAATTTTATGGCCAGCTCAACTAAACATTGTAAAGTTGCAATTTTAAAGAATAATTTCTTGATTAGATTGTATTAATTAGAGTAAGAGAAAGTCGTTTGAGTTTTTCACACCAGATTTTTCTTTTGTCGTGTTTATCAAACGTTATATTTTTTCAACAACTTTTTCTTTTTGTGGGGCGAAGTAGCGGATGGTTCTACTGAGCTGTGTGGTCACATCATTTGCAAAAAGGTCAGACTAGAAACCGGCGGCCCGAAACAGACGTTGAGAATAAACGACAGATTGAAGTGGTATCGTTCCACGGCTCGAATCATAAAAGCATAAGTTACCTCTGATACTTTTGCTCAGCGTTCAACAGTTTTGGGGATGCGATGAGGTTGTACATTTCTCAAAAATAAAATTGTTTCATTTTATTTTTGAGAAATGTCGCTCACTGAACAGTATTGAAGACAATCATAAATTTAGTAAGAGCAATAAGATTGAAGAAAACTTGGTCAGTATAATTATGTAAATTACGGTAAGAGAAAGTCGTGTGAGTGTTTCACCCAGATTTTTTTTTTTTTTTCAATGTTCCAGTAATTTTTCTTGAAAAAGAAAACAACATGCTTTTCTAAAAATTTGATATACTCGATCACTTTTATTTGAATTATTTTTGTAAGAAAATTGATTTTGTTGAGGATTGAATTTTCTTGGCAAATTCATCTCATAAAGTTTTAATAATTACAGCAAAAGTCAATCGTGTGAATGATTACAGCAAAAGTCAATCGTGTGAATGATTCACACTAGTTTCTTTTTTCATTACATAATTTTGAGGGATAAAAAGTGATACGGAATGTGAAATAGAGGAAAAATTAGCTGCAGGCTTATGGGCTTATGGAAAAGCGTTTTTCACGAACAGACCTTTTTTTTAGAAGAGAGAAAACCGGAGGCAGTGAGTGGGCGAGTATTCAATTAAAATGGGCTTAACATGAGCCGCATAGTATTTGTGGTTACGAATGTTATCAGTGGGCAGAGCTATACCGGCTAGGGCCCAGAAATGGTTTTTTAATGATAAGTCAACATCATCACAAGAGACAAATTATTTATTCAAAAATTAAAAAAAAAAGAAATCATTAAAAAAGTTAAAAAAAAATATTATCAACGAACGATTAACAGAAAATTCTATTTCCATCAGTTTATTGTTACAGGTTTTGTTTCTTTTGTTTTTTTAACTAAAATAAATATATAAATTGAAAAAAAAAATTGTTAGCATATGGATTAGGACACCCTCAAAGGGCTAACGGAGGAAAGTCAAGGCATTATTTGCTGTTTCTCTGATGACTTCAAGTAGAAGGAAAAGAGACTGCCTGGAACAGGAGCTTGGCTGCAGGGTGTGAACAAAGGAAGGTCTGTAGCTTTAGGGGGTATAACCACTACTTTCCCGGCTTAGATCTTTGGTATCATTGAATGCTGCTGCATGGTGGAAGAGTGCATGGGAGATGTTAAAGAGGTGAGGATTATTCTCTGAAAGTCAAGCTGCACTAAAGATTTCGAATAAGCCATGCTGGAACTCTAAATTAGTGGGTGAATGTAAGAAAAGACTTAATGGCCACGATCAGAGAAGCAGAGCGGAGCTATCTTCAGGGTGATCGGAGTGTGGAGGGCAGTGAAAGGTGGTATAGTTCGCTAAGGTGGGATCCACATTACCGTTTTGTGTCGATATAGCAGTAGCCGTCATCAAGCATTTTGCGAGAGGGAGGAACTGGAAAAACACAGGAGGAAACGCGGAGGTGTGTCTCCAGGCTTAAATATTTAAGACAAGGAGATTTAAAGATCTCTCTCTCAGTAGGGTATAATTGCAGGTCCTGGTAGGTGGTGTATTGACTCGACACGCTTGAACAGCGAAGTGATTGTAGACGAAATAGGCAGGACGTCTAGTCTTTTGTGTCAGAATTGGGACAACGATGGTGTCACGGGAAGCGGTGTATCAACTACCTAGGACAGTGTCCCCGTTTCGCAAATTTGGGAGAGGAACGCTTCACAAGGGAATGCTTGGGGGGAAGTTCTTCAGATAATGAAGTCGGACAGGTAGATTGATTGGGTAGGCTTTTAAGGAGTTTTTGTTTTTTAGGGAGTCACCGACTGATGATAATAATAATCAGCAAATCATTCATTTTATATAAATTAATTTTTATTACAAGTGACCACCCCGTAAAACAAGATGAATATCTATGAATCCACGAGTTTCTTCTCACTCAAAACGCCATCATCTTCAAGAACTTCCTCTCCAAATCCAAGCAATGAACCATTAAAGAAATAACCAAGAAATAACCATTCAATAATATATCGAAGGTTATTTACTTCCTATTATTAATTTTCCTCCTAAATTGAACAATTTTTTGTTTTTCTCCCTAGCCAAATATATCTCGAATAATATCTATGATGGTTCGTTTCGTTGGTTCTGACCAGTTTCCAATCTCAACTATCGCCAGAGTACAGCTTCAAGGTTGTTTAGATGTATTGATAGCTAATCCTCTGATGATGGATTAGAATCCGTATCCTATAAATACCAAGTTTAATGAAAAACTGGCTGGTGTTTGTTTAGAAAAAATCGCAAGAAAATTGAAAAAGCTGTCAGGAAAGCGATTTTCTTCAAACACGGAATTTTGGCGGCATATTTTATTTTCATTTATATTATACAAATGGTAGATTATGCACTGAAGTGGTTCTTTCTAGGGAAGAATATTACTTCCCCCTTCCCAAAACCCACTAAAATCAATTTTCCCAGAAAAATGATTCAAATTAAAGCGATGGGATTTATAATGTAACAGACGTTACAAATGTTAAAGAAAATCGTTCGTGCCTTTTCCAAAAAATTGCAATAAAAGACTGAAAAATTCGTTGAATGAACATGGTACTTCCGGTTGATTGACTCTGACCGATGACCTCCTTTTGACATGATAGCCAAAATTTTTTTTTTTAACCTTAAGATAGGATTAGAAAATAACTATGACATAAAATATAATCTAAAGTTTGTATTTTTTGTAATACAAACCGGAAATACTTTATAGAAATTATCAGATAACAACTGATCATTGTAAGGCGAAGTAACGTTAACAGCTAAGAAGTATTTAATCTCTATAATTTAGGTTATTTATCCAGAAAAATGAGGAAATATCATGTATGACAGAATGTGGGAGAAATATGTTTTACTGGATTTTCAGACGAAAAGAGGATTACAAGGTACATACCATGAGAAAAATCATCTTTACCTCTGGAATTCGAATTGAATGGACAGGACTAGATGTGGAATTACTAGGAATAATGTGCTTTTCTGGGAAAGATTTCTCCAAGATGGCTCCAAAGGTTCTCTTAAAAAAGAAAAAGTCATGTGAAACACTCATACGATTCCAATTACCTACACTTTCTCTTACTCCAATTAATATAATTTAATTAACACATTTTATTTAAAATTACAACAGTTTACAATGTTTAGTTAGGCTGGCCATAAAAGTAAA
Organism: Triatoma infestans; assembly: GCA_011037195.1. NCBI lineage: Eukaryota > Metazoa > Arthropoda > Insecta > Hemiptera > Reduviidae > Triatoma > Triatoma infestans. Next base: position 55,945 of record JAAEAF010007239.1, read on the forward strand.
GGTGGCAGAGTTTATACTTGAACGGACTTGTGTGGAACACCCTCTGTCAAAACCATCAAAGTTGTGCTGTTTAAATTTAATTCCCCAAAATCATCCTAAAACCTTTTTTTTTAGAAAAAGGTTTCAAATAAAAGTGATAGATTTTTATCCATGCGGTAAGCATTCAGAGTTAAAAAAAAAATCGTTGTAACCGTATTCGAGTTAGTTACAAAAATCTCAAAAACCTATTCTGTGAAATCGCAAGTTGAGGTTAACTTATTTTTTCATAGTGGGATTTTTAGAAACGCATTTAATGCACTTCATGTACAATAAAATATTGTATTGAAATGTTACATACTTTATAGGAAATTATAATGTTGCAGTCCTTTCCTAGATTCAACTATCATGGAAAAATGATTCAAATAAAAGATATTATCAAAATATTGCTATCAAAATATTGCTCTACCAAATGTTGCTACATTATGGAAGAATGGAAGGGAGAGGTTAAAGAGGAGAGAATATTCTCTGACAGTAAAGCTGCACTAAAGTATTTGAATAACCAGGGGTGGTGAATGAAGGTGAAGACTTAATGGCCACACAGAGAGAGTGAAGCTCTCTTCTGGTGCTCGGGCATGAGGGTATAGACGGCAATGAAAGAGAGAACGAGTTGGCTAAGTTGGGATCCACACTACCAGGGGTGGTGAATGAAGGTGAAGACTTAATGGCCACACAGAAAGAGTGAAGCTCTCTTCTGGTGCTCGGGCATGAGGGTATAGACAGCAATGAAAGGGAGAACGAGTTGGCTAAGTTGGGATCCACACTACCGTTCTGCAGTCCCGAGCTGTCAGCAGCCATCACCAAGCAATTCTGCAACAGGAAAGTCAAACAATGAAGGAACTGGGAACTGAAGAAGCACTGGAGAGGCATGGAAGATCGTCTCTAGACCAAGAGATTTGTAAAAGTTATAAGGCAAGGGAACTTGAAGTATCTTATCTCGCTAAATACGATACAAGTGAGTGTCGTTGTAGGTAGGATTGAATAATTTTGGATAGCCAATCTCTTACAGAATGTAGGCAGGGCGTTTAGCCCTTGGTGACAGAATTGTGACGAGAAAGTCATAGAAAGGTGTACCACTAACTAGGTGAGTGTCCCCGTTTCATTTGTACGAGGTTTCGCAAATTTGTGAGGGCAACACTGTCATTGGGAATGCTTGGGGGTGTTGGTGATTAATGATATCGTACGATATTGTAGTTAGACCGGTAGATTCTGGGGTGGCTTCTTAGGAGCGGTTTTTCTTTGAGTTGGGAAATAAGGGCCATATAGTCAGGTCCCAGAAAATCCGCATCTTCGGGCATCCATTTTGATAATATATCTGTGTAATGTGATAACAAGAAGGAAAATATATAATTTTTAATTATAAAAATTATAACTAGTGGTGCCAGCCAGTCGCTATTATTCAGGTCAAGAGCCGCGGTCAGTGCACGGTCAAAGGGACCGCCAAGGACAGGAACCGCCAAAGACACACCGCTTTCAACAAGAAACCCTTTTAAAAGGGTCATTATACCGTCAGTACACAGAAGCCGCCTGGCCGATATACAAGGGTCAATAAATCATTCAAAAGACCATCTGGATACAGTCTTTTGATAACCGCCATCACCTGTTGCCGCACCTGTTCACCAACCTATTCAAGACCAGGGTCAACACACGGCAAGAGATGTTTTAGTATGACCCGTAATTACACACTTGTCAATGTGTGAGTGATGGCAATATAACATCTCTCCACAGGAAGAGGGGGGATTATTCTTCAGTATTTCATCAGCGTATCATCAAGATTCTACCAGTGACATAGTTCATACATCGGAGCGCGTCCCTATCTAAGTATTTAAACATATATTTATTTATCAATCATTATAGTTGTGCATTCTAGTTACCTTTTAAATCATTTTAAATTAATTGTAGTTATATCTTTTCAAACGTTTAATTTATTGTTAAAATATATATCTATTTTCGTAAATTAGTAGTTCACATTTCGAGTAACAACTCTCTAAAAATCTCTAACTAACTCCCAACTATTCATCGCATCATAACCCTCTTCAAGACATCTGATCCCACCGAAACAAAAAAGCGCAGAAAGCTCAAACTTGATATAGCGTTTAGGTCCCATTAACGCAACTGACAGGCAGATTTTGGAAAAATTCATTAACAACCGGAAGCTGCGGCTTGATGTAAGTGCTGAAAGTTTGTATCTACAAACATGAATGACTACCACTTTTATTTGATACATTTTTCCGGAAAAATTCATTTTCCGGGTTGTGTGTGACCTTATGTCATGAATGACCTTGTGTCATTTATGTTCAAATTTAAACTGCCGGCAAAGGTTTGTTTATTGGGCCAGAGTTGGCTGCCATACTGGCCATGGATTGCCTCTGACAAGCGTTTTTATGGGAAACCCAACTAAATCTAAAACATTGTAATTTTAGTGAAAATTCGTCCAACTTAATTGTATTAACTGCTTCAAGATAAAGTCGTGTGAATGTTTCACATGAGAGTTGAGGAAGTGAATTAATGAAGAAATATATATAACTATGGGACCGACTGGTGAGGAGTTTGAGCTGGGAAGGGAAGGCAGCATCGGAGCAAGGTTTACCATACCTCATTGTTTTCAATGTTAGGTACTTGCATTATTAATTTTAGGTCGTAACAACAGTACTAGTGCCATCTAGACTGGCTCCTTATTAACTACACAAGAAGAATGGTGGTAAAATGGTAGGAAGGAAGCAACAAAGTGAACTTCATATGGTGAAGGAAATATAAGAGTACCAAGCCAGTACGAGTATGCTGCGCCATCTAGAACTAGTCCAGGTTGTAAACTAACCATACTGAAGTTACCTTCCTAGGGGCACATTGCATGTTTGCTTTATTATATCAGTTTTAATTACGTTTCAGATGAAATTACTATTCTACTTCCCCACCACTCCATATCGGCACCACTGCTCCAACCCTCGCCAAACCATCGTTACCACTAGAAACTCTTCTTCCTATTGGTGGATAAAGTTTTAGTTAAATTAGTGACAGTGAGGGGGGAGATAGCAGGAACAGCACGAGACACTCACCCTGGCAGACATACCCACACTCTTCTCCACCAAGGCAAGTAATTAAAATCTTACTTAACGTTAAAGATGATATCCCTCACTACAAAAAAAAAAACCACACGTCACATTTCCCCACACCATCCTTTTTAGCGGTCGCCTTTTAGCGGGCAAGCAACGACCTCCAGAAACTTACATGTAAACTTTGTAAATATAATACAATATTAATGGTGTTAATCAAAATTGTGGAAGAGTCAAGAAGTTAATTTTAATATTAAACTATGCTTGAACAGTGTTGCCAACTGGTGTTTGCAAGTACTTGAAAGCGGCTTTCTCATAAAAATGAACACATACTTTATCTATGATATAAACACTTTAATATATTTTTTTTTACTGCATACGGCAGTTTGCAGTAAATTATTTTACGTTTTTAACGTTTAAATATTTTTTTTAACGTTTTAATTAATTTTTTTTTTTAACGTTTTAAATTAAATAGGAATATTTTAGCCGTTCTTCAAATTCTATTAAAAATGTAAATAATTTGAAAATAATAAACATTGCCTGTAAATCACTGTTTTTTAGGAAATTGCACGCTTTCGGTATCTGCACATTGGCGCTATAATTCTAATTGACAAAATTTTCTCCAAGCTTGGACTTTTTACTAATTTGGTCTGGTAAAGTTTGGTCTGGTATTGTAAAAAGCTTTAGACTTATTGGCAGTCTAAAGAAGAGAGGACCTAATTTGAGTTTAGATTGTAGGTCGCTGGTTAGCGCGCGTCTATCAAACATTAGCAATAGTGAAGATGAACGTTCAAAAGTAAGCCTACTCCCCCACAAAACAATTTTCTCGGAGTTTTAAGAAAAAGCTATTAAAGCTACCAAGTTTTAAGAAAATTGCTATCAAACTGAAAGAAAAAGAAAAATGTAAGCTTAGTACGAATTTTCGTTGTTAGGATATTTTTTTTTGTCAGACAGAAACACGATAACAACATTCAGTAATGAAATCTCACTTCCGGTTGATGGATTGTGACCGAAACGTTGAAGTTCATCTTGATGATGTATTAACGGAATAAAATTAGAGTTTCCTGTGAATTTTTTTCGTTTATGAGATATTTCTTGACACCTACACATACACAGACAGACACACCCACACACACAGAATATACCAGGCAATTCTGAGAAAAAACTTGCATCACAACTTCCTCTAACTTTTAGAATTAAATTTTTCCAGGAAAACTAATTTTCAAAGTTTAAAGAAAATCACTGAAGCGGAGAAACTTTAAGACCATTTTCTAAAAATTACTGTTTTTTTTTTTTGTTTTTTTTGTTAAAGGACATCAAAATTCAAATTTGCTCAAGACCGCGAGTAATGTCTTTATCAGTGTAGTTCCAATTTTTTTTTAACGTCACATCCATAAACCAATTGGGCAGTAACACTAAATATTATAAACTTCACTTATACTGAGTTTATGTAAATAACCTTTGTAAATATTGTAATAAACACAAACTTCATTTTACTGTGAAACACTCACACGACATTCTCTTATTCTAATTAATACAATTTAATCAAATCATTTTCTTTAAAGTTGCTACGTTACAACGTCTAGTTAGGCTGGCCGTAGAAATGGTGCTGTGGATTTTGCTTGTACGTCTGAGTGGCCTTTATGTGGAGCGCCCTATATTAAAACTGAAAAAGCTTGTGCAAATTTAAGTTTAAAGTAACTAATAGATCATCCAATATCTGTCTAAAATCAATTTTTTCAGAAAAATATTTCAAACAAAAAAGTGATGACGTTTCTATCTATACAGCAAGCATACCAGGTTTAAAGAAAATCGTAATAGTCGTCTTCGAGAAAATTCCACAAAACTCAAAAAACCCACTCTGTAAAAATGCTACTTCGGTGAACTGTTTTCCACTGGAATTCTATCAATGCTACTAATGAGTATTAATATTATATAGGTGGTAAACAACATATGTTTTACTGAAAGGACTTTAGAGGAAAGCACAAAGCTACTGCTCCCCCCCCCTCTACACCCGAACAATTAATTTTCCCAGGAAAATGTTTCAAATAAAATTGATAGGTATTTGTGTGTGTAGATAGTTTATCAAGTTATAGTATTAAGTTTCAAGAAAATTGTTTGAGAAGTTTTTGAGAAAATCACGAAAGGAACCGTGCAATAAAAGTTGCATTTCTGGTTGACGGATTTTGCTTGAAATATTCGATGGTAGTGCCTAAAGTTTGAGCATCCTGCATCCTTTCGTTTTTCAGATATTCTGTCTGAACACACACACACAAAAACACACAAAATTCGCTAAAAACATTTTTTTTTTCATCTTCAGATGACCTCAAAACACGTATTTCCGGTGAAAACTCAATTTCAAGAGACTGGCACAATCGCAAAAAAATAATCAGAATTTAAATCCGTCCGACGGGACTAAATTATGTCAAAAAATTTATGACAAAACCCACTCCTTTCTGGGCATTAACAAAGAAAATAAATAAATAAAAGAATGCGTTCTATTAAATCAATCATAATTAATAAATTAATTAGGTTGGAGATGTTTAGAAGTTTATAAGCTACTAATTTACGTCAAAAAATCCATACAGGAAGCACAACACAAAATATGTCAGAAATATGATATCCATGTTGTTGTTTTGTTTTTGTTATGTGTTTTATGTGAAATATAACTCTAGAGGGCTCTTCAGTAGCCTGAAATGAGGTTGGGTAAGTGAGTCCAGTACACTCACTCACTCATACACAGACACAGTGTCCTAATTTCCAACAGAATTAACCAAGCGTACAGAAGCAATTAGTTTAAGCTAGACTCTGGGTGGTGTGCCTGGGTGGGGTGTGTTTGTATGGATGAGAGTTTAGTTAAACCTAGATCTGGTAGGTGAGTGACTGAGTTTAGTTGGGGGCGGTAGGACAAAGTGCGGAAGTGGACATTGGTATAATAAATATACTGTATACCATGTTCAGCAGAGTATTGCCCATAGCTGACCACTCTCTCCCTGCCGCTTCCCCGACACACTCTCTCTCTCTCTGTTACTCTCACTACGTTCCAGACAGATTCCCCAGGTGTGTGTATATATATATATAACCTAGTTTAAACAAGAGAAATACACGCCACGGTAAACCCATCACCAAAAAGCACCATGGGTTTTCATAGTTTTAGCACATACAGGTTTATTTTAGACATCCGCACACATATACCCTGAAAGCTGAGAACAACAAGGTTTGTTTTGGGTAGTTAAAACAGTTTCTGGGTTATCGGTGTATGCCAGTGTTGTTGTATTGTTGTTGTTGTTGCTGTTATTACTACATAACAGACAATGGATTATTATACCTTTAGCTAGAACAGCTCCAATAAACTTCCCCCACATATACTCACAACCACACAAACCCTGACACACGCATACACACACACACACACACACACACACACACAAACTGACAGACCAGACAACACCATGTACTTTTCTGAACAATTTCAACAAACATGTTCTGCCCATCTCAGTCTCCGACTAAACACCTCGTAAACAATTACAACAAACAAACAACATACTTTTTCTTATGAAACAAGCGCAAACAAACATAAAGACCCAGTTTGAAAAAAAAATATTTTGTGAAAATAATTTTCTAAGATTAACAGCCACGTCTCCAGCCACCTACATATCAAACTTTCTTGCTATTTTCCACCAGGAGCGGGAGTTTACCGGAAGCCAAAACCTCCCTACAACTTTCTCTCACTGCTTTCCTCATCTCTTTGTGTACAAATTTTTCAAGCTTTTTTCAGAGGAAAATACTAACATAAAACTCTGTCCAATACAATTTTATCTTCTGAAATCAATAAAAAAAAAAATTTGGTATGAAACACTCACACGACTTTCTCTTACCCTAATTAATATAATTTAATCAAGAAATTTTCTTTAAAATTACAATGTTATAATGTTTAGTTGGGCTGGCCATAAAAGGGGTGGTGAGGAGTTTACTTGTACGTCTGAGCGGCCTTATGTGGAGCGCTATATGTCAAACCGAGAAAGCTTGTGCAAATTTAAATTAAAAGTGAGTATAAATTGTGAGTTCAGGGCCAGTTCTCATCATTCACATCAATATTCTCCCACATGTCCTCCTACTCATTATAAAGTTACGAGTCAAAATCTAATCAATATGACTAAAATAAATTAAATTTAACTAAAAAACGTATTTATAAAGAAAAGGAAATTTCCTCATTTTATTTATGCCTTTTACAAACTTATAATTGTGAAATTTACTGAGGCGAAGAAATACACTGAAAGTGCTCATCTAATGGAGTATAAAGATAAAAGCGAGATAATGCGGCGGAACTTCCGAACTACCCAAAAATGGTTCCCTCCTGGCAATGAAAAGTTTTAGGACCCTTTGTTCAAGTTAGGCCTATATTATTATTTTCAAACAAAAATAATAATTTTTATATTCAAGAAAAAT